>RBNK01001394.1:0-15649 GCA_003990785.1 Endogone sp. FLAS-F59071 | reverse complement strand
TTTTTTCTTAGTTAAATAAACCCACACAGGCTTCTTGTTAGTGTTGGGGGAAAGAACAAAATATTTCGTCCCTCCGATCCCCTTTTGATTTGTATATATGAATTGTTTCTATTTCGATCACGCACAGACCATTTGACAGCTAAATCCATACAAAGGTCATTTGGGGTCCCAAGCGCGTATAAAAAAACGGGCTGTACGTCATTTCTCTCTCTTTTTTTTTTTTTTTTTTTTTTTTTTCCCTTGCGTCATTCTACCCTAATCCTCTAGTTTCTAATCCAGGCCTGAGAACACAAAATACTTCGCTCCCAATCAAATACAAGCACCACAGACTTTACTACGAACACAAGCTCCTTGTTTCACGAACGTGATCTCGATCGGAGGATTTCCCTCAATTTCCGCACCTGTGGGACGATAACCGGATAACCGCACGACTTGACCTTCCCCCCCTACATTTGGTGCCGCGTAAATGAGGGCATATCACCCTCCCTATGGTTGTAGATGCACTTCAAAAATAATAATAAATCATCCAAGCGTGCAAAAGCAAGATATAAAACTCCCCGGAAAAAATAAAAATAATAAAAATAAAAATAAAAATAAGGATGGCGGAGGGGGCAGTTGATTATCCAGAACCCTCGATACATAATCGATCGCGCTGCAAAGGAATCATTGTCATTGTCCTCAGCACAAAGATTGGTCCGTTTCGCAAATTATCAAAACCCCTCATTTTATTTTGCACGAGCCTTCATTGTCTCATCGTCTCGTGTCGGGCGTGACGTCGTCAATCCTTTTTGCTGGCCACAATCATTGTGTTAAATCCTCTTACTAAACGGAGATCTCCAATACAAAAGTATTCAATCAAGGAAAACTCAATTTTTCATTCTTCATAATACTATGGTAATGTTACCAACTAACTCACATCGCACAACGGATTCTCGATTTCCGCCAATTTATTCATACACAATTTTATACCGTCCCCTCCTCTACTCACTCATCCGATTCGTCTCAGCGTCTTCTGCTATCTCTGGATCTGCCTGCATACTGGGTGGGGAGTGCTGGCGCAGCAGTACATTCGCCTCAGCGAATACGCGCCGCGTCAACTCGTCCATACCGTAGGGGCGCAAGTAAACTACCTCACGGACGCCGGCCTGGATAACCTTGATGGCGCAACCTGGGAGTCAACAAGGATTTAGGTAAAGACCGTTGGTGATCGATTACATGAGATTATGAATGTGATGCGATCGATTGAAGGTTTTCAGATGGATGAACACAGTTGTCAAGGTTGGACTTACCTATGCACGGGTAGCTGTATGGGTTGAAATGGTGGTTGCGATCATATTAAATTCCGGTTTTGGGTGGTGGTAAGCGTATAAAAAATAAAGATTTATCGTATTTCTTTCGGTATCCTACCCAGTCCTTTCTCTTGCGTCTTTGCAAGTAAAACCAAGTCGTGTAAAAGCGAAAACAATCTTGACCAAACAGCAATGACAAGAACATTAATAACAGTAGATCTACTCACGTGTTGCAATACAAAATTACCCCCGACCCACTTGTGACTCTCTCCCTCCCCGCCTCCAATAATGCATTCTCCTCGGCATGTATGCACAAGCACTGGTCCAGCCGGGTCCCACACGGAGCCCCCTCATTGCACCGCGTGCACCCGCCGGCATTGCAATTGCGCATTCCTCTTGGGGTTCCGTTGTATCCCATAGCGATTACGCGTTGGTCCTTGACGAGAACGCACCCAACGCGGCGCTTCATGCAATTGGAGCGGCGTGCGACCAGGTCCGATAGGTGCATGAAGTAGGTGTCCCAACTTGGACGAAGGCGCTCGGGGTTGGTGAGATCGAGAGAGCGGAGATGTGCGTACAAGGGCGGGAGAGTTGGATGCGGGTTAAGGATTGTGAGATCGGAGACGGAGACGAGGGCGTGTATAGGGAGGCATTTGGTGTAAGGTGGAGAGGACGGCGAGTGAGAAGGAAAGGAGCTCTGGAATTTGGAGGGCATATCGAAGAGAGCGAGGTCGTTGTGAAGGACGAAAGATTCGAGTGTTGGTTGTGGTTGGTTGAGTTCAAGGCATCTAGGCAAGGGAATTTTGAGAGAAATTTAGGGGAAGATGTCTATAGTCTAAAGATTGCAATGATTAAAACATTCGATCTCATACCGCGATAGGTATCTCTGGTATTTTACCGTGATAGGTGCCTCAACAGCCACGAGCAAGAAAAACGGGCGTTTCCTGCGGAAGTTGACAGTTTCAGCCCAAGTAGATTGCCTTATACAGCCTGTGGCTCTTCAGCCCAGAGAAAGATAGCATGGAACTCACCTGAAATAGTGCAGTGCGACGGCATCATCCATGTCGCATGTCACAAAGTTCTCGCGCCAACGCGTGGTCACAAATTGCTCCATCTCCTTGACGTTGGTAAACTGGAGGCATTGATCCTCAGGGAGGCCAGGGCTGCGGTCACGAAATGTAATATAGCGAAAGGCATACTCGTCGATTAGAAAGCGGGCGACAGTATGTTTGCCGCTAGCGGGCGAGCCACAGAGGCCAATAAACATAGTATGCGGAGTTGAGGCGTGCTGCAACAAAACCAGACAACGTGACGTCATTCGGATATCAGGCTTTCGCTTTGCCGCAACCTTTTAATGATTCAATATCTACTATATACATAAGATAATCAGAGTAAAACATAGCCTACTGCTCTTTTCGTCCGGGGGCACGTATATCCTAGACAGAAATTCAGAAATTGTGCTATAGGGATAGTCAGCTGTTCAGCTATAGGAAAGGCGAAACACGTGACTGAGTTTTTGGTGATATAGACCGTGAATTTTTGTAAACAAGCGAACAGGAAGCGATCCAGTTAAGTTATCTCCTTTTAATTTCATTGTCATGTAAAAAGACTGGTATCCTACGCTGGTATGAGACACCCTGCCACCGATGTTTGGATTGAACAGCGGCTTGTAATGCCTACACCTTCTTTCCAGTATACTAGCATGCAATACTGGAGCCAGGAAATCGTTCAACACGCGAGGTCATCGGTTATCTGGTAATCTTGCTATAGCGATTGGTTGATGAAGGTCAGTTGGGAGAAGAACCTACATTAATTTTTTTTTTTTTTTTTTTTTTTTTGTAATGTGGGGAATATATAAAGTAAATATTAGAAAAACTTTTAAATAGTTTATAAATATTATTAAAAGCTATAAATAAAACAGATATATAAGTATAGAAGCTAGTTATAGACTATAAACTATTTAATAAACTTACTAGAATAGTACTATAAATATTATAAACAACTCTAGAATACCTTAGAATAGTAATGCAAATATATAAACTAATACAAAACAGGCTAGAATAGACTAAGAATAGTCCATATGTATAAAAGCAAGTTATAATTTTTTTTTAAAAAAAAAACTTCTTCCTTTAATTTCATTAGAAGAAGAAAAGGAATTCTCTTTATTTGCTTTTTATGAATGATAAGTAAATGCTCTTCAAGAACAATTGAAAGAGGCTGAGTGAACAATCAAGATAGAAAGAGAAGAGGTAACTAAGTTTTAAGAATAGAATAGAAGCCAAAGTGGAAAGATTAAAAAAAAAAAACTCACCCTGCAAGAGCTAATTAATGAAATCAACAAGTTAGAAGCCTAATTATAACAGAATGGTTGATTAACTGCTCAAATTGAGAAGTACCGTACACTTCCGACATTGGTACCCGGGGCCTTAATCCATTTCCTTGGGGGTATAAACGTCAAATGTTCCATATCTTAAATGTGACTGCCATATCGAATGACCAATGAACTCCTAGAGTCTACAGTGACTCACTCCTTTCCTCGAGTTCCTAGAGCGAATAGTATCCCATTCTCTTGACAATGCCAACCACAAAACACCTCACTCTTTGCGTCATTGGATGCGGTACCATGGGTGTCGCTATCCTGCAGGGTATTCAGGATACCCTCGATAAGGCCTCCGTGAGTAACGACTCAGACGAGCCAACCAGATACCCACAGTCCTTCATGGCGACCTGCTCGCAAGAGGAATCGCTTGCGAAGCTGAAAGTCATCTTTGAGCATAGGACCGATACTCAAATTATGTGTGGCAGGAATGCCGAAGCCGTCGCGGAGGCGGACGTCGTGCTATTGTGGTTAGTGGCTGGCAAACGATAATATCCACACGTGTTATTTAAAAAAGTGTTTTGCGCGTTTACTGACAAGCACGAGATACGAGAAGTATCTTTTTCTGTCAAGTTCAAACTTATGAATATTCAATCTATGCAATCTTTGTATGCAATCTCTCTATGCAGCACGAAACCGCAAGTCGCCAGGACCATCCTGAGCGAAGATGGTGTCTATGCCGGGTTGGCCAACAAATGTATGATCAGCATTTGCGCAGGAGTGACCATCAGCCAGCTGCAAGAGTGGGTTCCGACATCGACGACTGTAATTAGAGCAATGCCGAATACTCCATGCAAGGTAGGAAATTAGAGATGCAAAAAAAAAAAAAAAAAAAAAAAAGCAAACCTGGAAAGGGGGCGCTCGCAAGATTAGCTCTACCTTGCTCTAATCAATCTTTACCTGACCAACTCACTTCAGATCCGTGAGGGCATGACCGTTCTCAGTTGTCTTTCCAAAACTAGCCACGAGTATAAAACCTTCGCGTCAAACGTCTTCTCCACCTTAGGCCGTTGCCGGTTTCTGGAGGAGAAACATCTCGATGCCGTCACCGCGTTGAGCGGTAGCGGGCCGGCATTTGCGTGGTACGTAATGTACAAATGAGATGGTTATATCAAGCCTTCATCAGCCAATAATGTAGAGATATATGGAGAAATGAATAGTTACTTATTATGAGTTCATTGGCTTGTTGCTTTTCTGTAGCGTCATCCTCGAGGCTCTCGCCGACGGCGGTGTGATGATGGGCCTCTCCCGCGATGTCGCTACCGAATTAGCCGCACAAGGTAATCTTCGCATATTCCCCTTATCTTTATAAGAGACTATCTCCAAATTAATTCATCCATTATCTGGCATTCTCCCGCATTCCAGTTCTTCGTGGCGCAGCTGGGATGGTCCTAACCACGGGTATGCACCCTGCGGCAGTCAAGGACGGTGTCACCACCCCCGGTGGGTGCACCATCGCTGGGTTGTTGACGATGGAGGATGGCAAGATTAGATCAACACTAGCGCGGACAGTGCAGGAGGCCACAAGGGTGGCGAGTACCTTGGGAAATCAGCAATCTAAAAAGTAAATGTGAGCTAGAAAATATATAAACAGGATCACTGGGTTTGATGAATCCCTGTCTTGATTTATGATTTAATCTATTCTTTTTAGAAAAGAAAAAGCATTATAGATTTCTTTTTCTTTAAATAAATAGACTCTTATAATATTGCAAAGTAATATTAACCATTTGTCTATAGATAGCTGAAAGAGATTTACTAGTAGATAAAAGAGATTTACAGATAGTTAAAAGAGTTTTATATAGCTAATAAGAATAATTTATGGTATAATAGCCGATCTGCAACTTGCTTAATTTAGAAACTTATAACCTTATACTTGATTTGGAGTTTCAGTTCTTCTGGTTCAGTTTTGATTTTTCTGATTTAGTTTCAGTTCTTCTAGTTCAGTTTTAATATATATTTTTTCATTTGTTTATTATTCTTAGCTGTTTATAATAAGAACTTAGTTTTTAGTAAGCTACTTATATATATATTTTAATATTTTTATATAAATACTCTCTTTATTTTTTTTTTAAAATAAAGTCAGTTCTTTTAAAGCTTTTAAAATATCTTAAAAATAAGTTATAGTAAAATCTAAATAAGTATAGTATAGTATGACAAATGTACTAATAATTAGTTATTCTATGTACATTAAGAATACTCAGAATTATAGACATGATATCTCTAGTTGTATAGATCTTTAAAGGAAATCTGCTAACTCTAAATAGAAATTCAAGAAGCTCAGTTACCACAAAACTGAATTCACAGTTTGTAAACCCAGTCTATGATTCAAGAACTTAGTGTACCAAAGAACCTAACTTCTAGTTCTAGAATTATATTTGCATTACACAAACCTAGTTTTTATTTCTATAACTTTATTTGTATTTCAGTAACTTTTTTCTTATATTTTAGCCAATAGTTTTTAAGAGAAGTAATCTGGGTAGCTGTCTATAGCACTTCTTAAAAATGTATAAATATCTCCTTCATTTTTTTTTAATAAAATCTTTGCCTAAGCTTGAGCTTAAATAACTATCTAAAACTTAAATAAATCTAGTAAAGAAGTGTTTATACTGATAAATTAAGCCAATTAGCAAATTGACAAGCCAACATACTAGTGAACTGAGCTCAAATATCCTAGAACCTAACATACAGAGAAGGAGTATTAATCTGATATTGCTAATTGACTGAAAGTTATAGCTAAAATATTACTGTATTAAGGAGAATTAACAACCCTCATAAGCCTTATATTTTGTTCTACAAACTATTGACCTTATATTTATTTTTATTCAAGATATTATCTCCTCTACACTCCTCAAAGCTCTGGATATCCTCTTAAGTATAGACCTATACTCAGCTACTGGTTTCTAATTGAGCCTCCATACAAAACTTCTATACTTAGCTAACCTCAGAGTCTCATTCTTACATTATAAATAGAATCTACTAAGAGCTATAAATAAAATAGTTATAAATATAAATACTAGTTATAGATTATAAACTATTTTTAATAAACTTATTAAAATAGCCTATAAATAGTATATAAACAGTTTTAAAATATATAAACAATATATAAACAGTTTTAGAATAATATTACAAAATAATAAATAGCTTAAAATAGTCTATAAACAATCTATAAGTATAGATACTAGTTATAAACTATAAACTAATATTATTTTCTTAATATCTCTCTAGCTTAGAGATTATACTAAGATTGAAGTTTTTACTAAAGTAAATACTTAAATTATAAACTATTTTAGGTTTTAAGATTTTAAATATCTTATATAAGTATATAAATAGCTAATATCTTAAAAACAATTTCTATTAAGAATGTTAAATAATATAACAGCTAACTTCTAAACTATCTGATTTTCATGAACTTGTCACTATATCTGATTTAGTTATAGTTACCTTCTGCTTTTGAATATTTGTACTATATAACCATGTCCACAGCTGCAAGCTACCCACTTTTGTAGTAAGAATACTACAAAAGATATATATCACTTATTACAGCAGTGAGGATACTACTCTAGTAGTAATTATATATATAATTCACATTGACTAAATTATTATTATAGTAAAGCTATCTGTATTCTTTTAATTTTATATAAATACCCTCTTTATTTTTATCTAAATAAATCAGTTTGCATAGAGTCTTAAAAGATCTCAATATCAGTCATAATAAAGTCTAAAGAGCATAGTATATAGTTATAGTAAGGATATGTAAAGGGAATTATTGTATCTGATACTCTGAGCATTCTTACTTAATATATATAAATAAATAACTAATTTTTAGTATATTTATTATATCTTGATGCTGACTGGTAAGAGAGTTATTGAAAGACCAACTCTTATATCCTCATTCAAGAGGACCAAACTACTTCTTCAAGTAATGATAGCATACCTATAGTAGAAGACAGTATTATTCAATACAGATCACCAAAGGACACCTCCACTTTTCATACAAAAACAAAACAATCACTGAATAACTTTAGCTCTGAGGAAGAAGAATTTATTATACTCAACTCTTCTGATAGTGACTATAGTAAAATAAGAGAATCCATTACCTCCCTTACAGTACATAATGGGTTATTATCAGATGATGAATTAGCTATTAATTTTAGTAATAACCTACAAGCATTATTTTATGAAATATCTGAAAACAAATTAGATAATGAACTAGAAATCAACAAATACAAAATAACAAAAAGACCACCAATCTTTACTAGTTATATACTAGCTAAATTAGTAATCAAGTTTATTGAAGACCTACAGATTTACAATACAATCTGACAGTTCAACAATATTGCAAAAGTGAATATTCTAGAAGTAGTTTTATAGAGACCTACTAAGATTGTATATGACATTGCAATAATTACTACAGTAGTAAATGGAAGATTCAACATAGGAGCAGAAAGAGCAAACACAGAGGCTAATGCTGCTATAACCTTTACTAATACTATTGTATAGTTGAGAGACACCTACCATATAGCCAACATATAGCAAAGTATGAAAGATCAGTTAGTATTAATATATTAGGAAATAAACAAAAGTCCTCTTGCCTTTCATACAAAAATCTGATATACAGTAGACCTTGCAGAATATCTGGTAGCCAACTAGGATCTCATCATAGAGCAGTCTCTTATGAACAGACTTCACTGAGAAACTGCCCTCCAAGTATGCTCCAGCCTAGTTGAACTAAATCATATACAGAAGGTAGATTATGTATAGAGATATTAGGCCGTATAAAATCCAGATTAAGATATAATATAGCAGATATTGCTGAGCAACCTTCAAGAACTCCATATAATATCAGCAGTTATACCTACTATTATACCAGCAATAGTTAACTGGGGAGCAGCTTTATAAAAGGATCTAGCCATAGATGATCTCATTAAACAAATGAGCAAGATGACTATGTATATATCAGACCTTAAAAAGCAAATCAATATACAGTGACTAGTCTAACGATTTATAGCAAATCTGACTCCTATAACTAAATCAAATATATACCCAATTAGAAATCTAAGATGCTTTAAATATAACTAAGATAGGCACATATTTAGAGATTACACTTAGCCAGATACAAGAATATACAGGAGATATAGAGAAAAAGGGCACCATGCTTTAAGATGCATAATGGAGATAAGCAGAATTGCTCAACTAAGAACTTAAGAATGAACTCAGATAAACTTCATTACCTTTGAAGAAGAAGATTTTGATAGCAAAGACAAGTATAGTTAGGTAGAAGTATTCTCAGCTATACAGGAAAAATGAAAACTTGAATGTTCTAAAAAAGTAGGATCTCCTTATATAACAAAAACCCTACAAGTAGCACAATGAGTATAAGAATAATAATTCAATGGTAATAAACAAGATGAGTTATTCAAAGAAGAAGTTAATTGCATCATTCAAGAAGATACATCAATGTCTGAGGTACCTGCAAGCAAAGGAAACAAGGAATACAAGTTATAGAAATCCAAGAAATATAGTCTAGATATATGAAAGGAAATAGAAGATATAACAATCTTGGTCAAAATAGAATAACTTGCTAAATTTCTAACATTCTGATAATAAATCTAAAAAAATAAGTGATGTATAACCTGAGTATGAAGTGGTGGAGATTAATGTAGTACAACAATCAGAGAATAACAAACTGCAGAACTCCTCAGCATACTTACAATATCAGATTGAAGAAATTATAATGCTATACATTATCAATATAGGTGCTAAAGGATGCATTATTAGTAAAATAATACTTGACCAACTCAGATGGCAGATTGAAGAAGCCATAACTATGACAATTGTAGTAGCAGATAGGTATGTTATAATACTACTTAGTAAAGTATATGAATTACCTATCTACTTTGACAAACTCATTATCTTAGTATCAGCAATAGTAGTTGATACTACATCTTATGACCTTGTTATTAGAAATAACTAGTTAAAAAAGGTGTAAGCAGTAATCAACCTCAGTGCATATAAAATATAGATTACTTAGAAAGAGCATTGCTATGAAATACCCATTAACTTAGAAAGAGGAATCTGCCTACAGATGATAGAAAGTAACAATGAGAATGAGCAAAAGGAATTCTTTATGATGCAAATTGTATGAACTAATCAGAAAGCCAAGCCATTAAAACAAAAAAGCAAACAAGCCACTGGATTTAATCTCTCTACCATTAAGGATATTGAACTATAACCTGGAGAGTCATATATAGTTAGAACAGGAATAGCTATAAGGATACCTTAAGGATACTATAGTTAGATCAAACTAAGAAGTTCTCTCACAACTGCCAGGATTACAATTGATATAAGAGTTATTAATACAGATTATATTGGTAAAATTAAGATCATAGTTGTTAACTGACATCAATTCAATGTGGCCAAACTTTATAGAGGAGACTGAGTTGCACAGCTAATAATTATACCTATCTGGACCAGCAAAGCAATAGAAGTAACTAACCTTGAAGAAATAGCTAGAAGAGATAAAGGATTTGGATTGACTGGAGCTAATATAATAAAAATTATAACAGATCTCAAGTATGTACTCAAGATAGCAAACAAGAAGGTATATACTTTTAGAGAACAACTTAGCAAAGAAAAAAAGAAGGAGTTGAAAGGACTCATCAACAAATACTATAACATCTTTACAACAACTTTTGAGGAAATCAACTTGAAACTGCTAAAGTATTTCTATTATATTAATATTCAAGAGCACTTACTGATTAAATATATACTATACCAAACACTACCTGCTTATATCAAATAGCAACAAGAAGAAATTGACAATATAGTCAAAGAAGGAATAGCAGCTGAAACAGATAGCTTATGAGGATTCCTAAATGTTATCATATACAAGAAAGGATTAGAAGCTAGAACCTTCACTCCAAGAATATATATCAATTTCAGAAAGCTTAATGATATTACTAAGAGAGATATCTTTCCAATACCAAGAATTGATAACATCTTTTTGAAAATACTAGTCTGTACAAGTTTCTATACAACCCTCAACATGACTAGTAAATATTATTAGATGGGACTTGATGAAGAATCATAAGAAATCACCTCCTTTATAATTCTACAAGGCTATTGGAAATATTTATAAATGCTGTTTGGACTCAAGAATACTCTAGCAAGCTTTCAGAAGATGATGACTAAGATATTTAGAGACCTTGTTGGAAAAATGCTACTGGTTTACATTGACGATATTATAATATTTATAATGATATTCCCAGACTACATCAAGATATTATATGAAGTATTCAACTGAATGAGGACTGAAGGTCATTATTTAAAACCAAAAAAGTACACATTTACTGCTAAAAAAGTTATGATATTTGGATATATTATCAATAAAGAAGAAATTTGAACTGACCTAGCCAAAGTAGAAGCTGTTATTAAATTCAAACAATCTGTGAACTAAACAAAGATATATGTCTTTTTGGGATTAGCCTCATACTACTATGTAATATATATAAAATTTTACAAGTCTAGCTGAACTCCTATATGTAACTTTAATGAAAAGTTACAATTGAATGGAAATTGATGAAGAACAAAGCAAACTTGAGCAGAAGGCACTCAATGTATTAAAGAAAGCTCTAGCAACAGCACCTATATTGGTGAAACCAAACTGAACAAAGCTTTTCAAGTTATATACAAATGCAAGTATAGTAGAAGTAGGTACAATCCTTTTACAAGATGATATTAAAAGCCTAGAATGAGTAATTTATTATACAAGCAAAGGAACCCACAGTGTTGAAAAGAATTATGAATTAATTAAATTAGAGTATCTTACAGTTATATGAGCAGTTAAGTAGTTTAGGTATTACCTTATCAGATGACATTTTGAAGTCATCATAGACTATTCAGCACTTAAATAGTTATTCAACAGACCCGATCCAAGTAGAATATACACACATTGGATAATAATGCTTCAAGAATATAACTTTATAGTAAAATTCAGAAAAGGGAAGATGAACTAAAATGCTAACATACTTAGCAGAATACTATTATTGGATGCCCAAGGCAGGGTGCAACAATAAATACAATATTATACTACAATTTGGTGATCTGGTTGACAAGAAGAGAAATCAGAGAAGATATAGAAGATTGGACAAAGAACATTTTATTAACTACAGGCAGACAGTACAAAATTTAGAATAATTTATTATATTGTAAAAAGGAGGAGTGCATTATTCTAGTAATCTAGGAGAAGAATATATTAAACATTATATTATTAGCATATAATTATCCATTATCTAGACACATAGGCTAGGATAATACTCTATATTGACTTATAAATATAGCATAATAGCCTGGAATGCAAGATGATATAACTAACTTTGTATGAAACTACAACATATACCAAAAATGAGCAAGAGCAAAGAACATGCCCTAAGCTGCTTCTGCAACTATCAAAGCTAAGCTATTTTCACACATTGGGATAGACGTTATGGGACCTATGCCAGTAACATTGATAAAAAAAAGATATATTATTCTAGCAGTTGATTTCTTTACAAAATATCTAGAGACAATAGCAGTTAAGGATACAGACACACAAACAGTAGCTAAGTTCCTATACACCAACATTATCTGCAGGTATGGAGTACTAAAGGAAATAACCAGTGACTGAGACACAGAGTTTCTGAATGAGCTAATCAGAGAACTCAAGCAAACTTACTATATCAAGTATATCCAAACAATGTTATACTATCTATAAGAAAATGGTTAAACTGAGCATATCAACCAGATGGTTAAGAATGTTCTAGTGAAAATTATCGATCAAGAAGCATTATAAGACCATTATCTCAATAGTACTCTTTTTGCAGTTTGAACCATTCATCAGGTATCAACAAAGTTTAGCCCCTTTAAGCTTGTATATAGGAAATTGCCAAACTGAGAGTTTCACTATTTCAAAAAAAATATTAGAATATATGATAATCATTTATAAACTTATGTTACATAAGATATCAGTAGGTTATAATTAATTCAGAAGAAGACATCTGTATTTATTGACAAGGTATAGGAAAGATAACAAATGAACTAAAACAGGAAGGCAAATACAATCCTCTTGTATATCGAAGATTAAATCCTTATATACTGAAACATTGTAGAATCATTATAGTCAGCTAAATTACAACCAAAATGGAAAGAGCTATACTATATACAAGCTATAAAAGAAAGTACAATTTAGCTTAGAAGACTTAATAGTTCTATCCTCCTCACTTTAGTTCATCAAAGTAAAATCAAGATCTACTATGATCAACAAGCAAAGCTTAAGGAAGGATGTGGAAAAAGCTATGAAAGAAGCTCTGATGAGAGGATCTGAGACCATTGACTGGATGCCCCTTGACTAAGAGGAAGACCCCAAAAAACTCTTGTTGCTTAGCCAACAGTATTATGAATAGTTATGTCATCAAAGCAAGGTAACCAATGCTATAATTCAGTTTCATTAAGGTTAGGCTTGTAACTTATACTAACAGAATAAAATATAAGAGACTATACTATCTAGGTTTGAAAAAGAGATAGTTGACAGAATTTACATACTCTTTTTGGGTTATGAATAGATCCTTGCTAGCTTTTATAGAAAAACTATTGATATTGTGAAGCTTACTTATGTAAAGATTACTCAAATCTACCAAGCTATTGAAAACAAGATCACCTTGCTTTTATCTAGTCTCAAGGATGAGCCTTTCCCAGTTGAGCCTCTAGATGTGATAGCTAATCTCTAAACTGTTTAATTTTCACAAACTTACTACTATACTTGATTTAATTATAGTTACCTTTCACTTTTGAATATTTATACTATATGACTACATCTGCAGCTACAAGCTACCCACTTTTATAGTAAGGACACCACAAAAGATATATACTACCCACTACAGCAGTGAGAACACTACTCCAGTAATTATGCAATTTGCAATAACCAAATTATTATTATAGTAAAGCTATCTGTATTCTTTCAATTTTATATAAATACCCTCTTTATTTCTATCTAAATAAATTAGTTTGTATAGAGTCTTGGAATATCTCAATATCAGTCATAGTAAAGCCTAAAGAGTACAGCACATAGCTGTAGTATGTTGAAATTTGATCTTCGAATGTATATGTTTTGGAGTAAAAGAGTGCACTGGCTAATGAAGCCAATATGCATGTATTTATTAATGCTAATTTATAATTGGTCGATATAAAACAAAGATCATCTAAGCCATGATCGAGTGATGTAGCATCGATTGTTAATGTATCGATCATTGATAGGAGAGAGATATAATAAGCTAATAATTATAACACTCCCCCTGCTTGATATATCTCAATAAAAATAAATAAAAAAAATAAAAATAAAAATAGAAATAAAATGTTCAACTGTACATCACGAATGGCATCCATGAAGTATATTTACTGCAAATAACTATATATAAAGTACTACTTGAGTGATAAGAATGATATGATAAAGAACATAAAATTTTTTAAAAAAAATGTTAGTTATGTAAGCCCATTTTTGCAATCAATGTTTCAAGTCTTGGTCGCGCAAGTGGCTTGGTTAATGCATCAGCGATCATTTCATCTGTCGCTATGTAAACGATATCTATCACCTTTGATTCAACTTTCTCTCAAATAAAGTGATACTGAATGTCGATATGCTTTGATCGAGCATGATTAATTGGATTTTTGGCAAGGGCGATTGCTGATTGGTTATCTTCAAATAAGGTTGTTACACAATTTGGCAAATATCCTAGCTTATCCAATAGGGTGCGTAGCCAAATGGCTTCTTTCGTCGCATGTGCTAATGCCATATATTCTGCCTCAGTTGTTAATAGGGCAACAGTTGCTTGGTGTTTGCTTGACCAGCTGATGGCTCCTCCTGATAGGTTGAAAATATATCTTGTAGTTGATCGTCGTGTATTAATGTCTCCTCCCCAGTTAGCATCACTGAAACCGATCAGTCTTAGATCCTGATCACGTCTAAGGCACAGCTTATAATTGGCTGTTCCTTTAATATATCTTAATAATCATTTGAGGGTGTGGTAATGTTCTTGCATTGGATTGGCCGAAAATTGACTGATGATACTGACAGCAGCAGCTAGATCAGGTCTCGTTCCGATCATCAGGTACATTATGCTACCAATCATTTGTCTGAATAGACTTTGGTCTGCGGATTTTCCTCCTTCAGCTTTGAGTTGAATGGATGGATCAAGGGGTATACTGATTGGCTTAGCGTCCATCATGTTAAACCTTGTAATGATTTGATTGGCGAAGTGGCTTTGATCAATTGTGATCATGTGTGTTTTTTGATTGCGCATAACTCGAATACCCAAAAAATGTTTAATTTCGCCACAGTCCATCATATCGAATGCGTTGCTAAGTTCCGCCTTGAATTTGTTCATCGTTTCCATCGAATCAGCCAGAATTAGTAGATTATCGACATATATGGCAATAATTATCAGCAATTGATATTGATCGTCTTGTCTTCTCCTTAGATAAATGCTATAATCTGATTGTAGTCTCGTAAAATTTGATTGGCTAAGATAGTTGTCGATCTTCTGATTCTATATACGAGGTGATTGCTTTAGTCCATACAATGATTGATTGAGCTTACACACAGCTCTTGGTGACAGCTCCGATTGGTCGATTCCTTCAGGTACCATCATATAGATCTCTTCATCAAGATTGCCATTCAGGAACGCAGTTTTTACGTCCATTTGGTGAATTTCTAAGTTTAGGGTTGCTCCAATCGATAAAAGTGCCCTGATCGACATGAACTTTGCCACAGGAGCAAATGTTTCATCGTAATCAACTCCTTGCTGTTGTGAATATCCCTTGGCCACTAATCTCGCCTTGTACCTGGCAACCGATCCATCAGTGTTGAGTTTCTTTTTAAATACTCATCTGCATCCAATCGGCTTGCGTCCCGCAGGCACCTCAGGTACAATCGTCCACGTGTCATTATTCT
>RBNK01001393.1:0-15649 GCA_003990785.1 Endogone sp. FLAS-F59071 | reverse complement strand
CGATTATTAAGATATATTAAAGGAACAGCCAATTATAAGCTGTGCCTTGGACACGATCAGGATCTAAGACTGATCGGTTTCAGCGATGCTAACTGGGGAGGAGACATTAACACACGACGATCAACCATAGGATATATTTTCAACCTATCAGGAGGAGCTATCAGCTGGTCAAGCAAACGCCAAGCAACCGTTGCCCTATCAACAACTGAGGCAGAATATATGGCATTAGCTCATGTGACGAAAGAAGCTATTTGGCTACGCACCCTATTAGATAAGCTAGGATACTTGCCGAATTGTGTAACAACCTTATTTGAAGACAACCAATCAGCAATCGCCCTTACCAAAAATCCAATTAATCACGCTCAATCAAAGCATATCGACATTCAGTACTACTTTATTCGAGAGAAAGTTGAATCAAAGGTGATAGATATCATTTACATGGTGACAGATGAAATGATCACCGATGCATTAACCAAGCCACTTGCATGACCAAGACTTGAAACTTTGATTGCAAAAATAGGCTTACGTAACTAACATTTTTTTAATTTTATATTCTTTATCATATCATTCTTATCACTCAAGTAGTATTTTATATATAATTATTTGCAGTAAATGTACTTCATGGATGACATTTGTGATGTACAGTTAAACACTTTACTTTTATTCCTTTATTTTATCTATTTATTTTTTTTATCAAGATATATCAAGCAGGGGGAGTGTTGTAATTATTAGCTTATTATATCTCTCCTATCAATGATTGATGCATCAATGATTGATCATACGTCACTCAATTGTGGCTTAGACGATCTTTGTTTATATCGACCAATCATAATTTAGCATTAATAAATACACGCATATTGGCTTTATTAGCCAGTGCACTCTTTACTCCAAACACACACATTCGAAGATCAAATTTCAACTTGAGCCACTCGAATTGCAGCTTGACAACCTGAGATCTACGCAATTATAGCAGTTACAACTGCGATTATAGTAAGTGTTTATTTAACATTGTAAACAATGTGTCAAACAATGTGATAAACAATGCAATAAACGACACTGTGATAAAGCAACGCGATAAACAATATATAATGACATAGCATTCAATGATGTGACACAACAAAATGGACAATCTATACACATCATCATTATTAGCAACAAGATCGACAAGATTGCAGTCTAAATCAAAAACAGACAACAGATATCAAACCCTTGATGATGACGAAGGATTAGATGGCAACTATTAGAGTAATATAGAATTTAGCCTCAATCGACAGAAACAGATGGCTACAACGATTAGAAATCAGGAAGATAAATTAGATATACTGACAACCTTATTGGGCAAATTGATAGCAAAAATTGATAAAACAAATGCATTACCCAGTACGCCAACCAATCAGAATGCAGCTACAGAAGGCAACATGCTACAAATACAAACACAATTACCATCACCATCACCAACAACATCAATAAAGCTTAATGATCTGGCGAAGGAGTACCTGAGATTAATCAACAAATTTGATGGGTCAGGAGGCACAGCCAGATTGTTTGATTACTTTGATGCTGTAGAGCAATTTATCAACAGTGCCAATCTATCAGTACAAAAGGAGGAAGTCAACACAGCAATCAGTAAAATTACAAGCAATGCTAGAATGTGGCTATAGAGGCACATGAACATATCGGAAGAATTTAATTCATGAAATGAGCTTAAAGAGGCTATGACACAAAAATATGCACCAATGGAACAATTGTTATAAATATGCAATAAGCTTGTGATGATGAAGCAAAAGGGATCGATCGAAGATTATAATGATATGTTCAACTGAATTATGGCGCAAATCGAAGATATGACCAACACAGAAGCTATACCACAATATCTCCAGGGTCTAAGCCCCAGATACTGGGAATTAATACTTGCACGGGAGAATATGCCAACAATGCTAGAGGCTTTACAACTCACATATATCAGATTCAACCTAGATAATAAGTACAGGTATGATGAAGCCTACATAATAGACTGAGGCGGCTATCGAGGCAGCTACTGAGGCAGTGGTCACGGCAATCAAGGCGGAAGCACCGGACAAAGCCAAGGCTATAACAACAATAACAGAAACAATCGAGGAGGTCATCATAATGACAGAGGTGACCAAGGTAGCAATTGCGGAGTCTATCAAGGTGGGAATTTTCGGAAATACCCTCAGAAATACTACATCTGTAAGAGAGAATATAGAATATTTCAATATAACAAATTCAACAATTGGGTAAAAATAGAAAAAGAAAAGACTAAACCAAGAGTTAAAGCAAATCTGGCAATTGGTGCCATCATCGATTCAGGTGCCACGCAACATATATTTAACCAATTGGAGATTTTCGAGACGGTGGCTGAGCACAACAGCTTGGTTACATATGCAGGGAATGAGAAACTATGCACGACGTACGTTGGAATGATTGAGCTCGATGATGAGCTGAAATTACAGGACATTTTATATGTACTGGAAATTATCAGAAATTTAATATCTGTGTGGGCATTGACACGTGACAGAAATGACATAACCTTCAAAAGTGACAGATCAGTAATTAAAATTGGCGTAGATTATGAGGAAATCAAAATTGGACAAGCCAATGGTGACTTATTTCATTTATTGACATCACCAGAGCTAGAGCTAGAAGCAAATATTGCTGATTCCAAGATTGATAACTATATATTATGGCATCACCGGCTGGGTCATCTGGGCTGAAATATTCTGCAATCAATTAATAAATTTGTCATAGAGCTCAGAGATGTGCGGCTGTCAACTGGATAAATTGAAATATGTGCTAGGTGTGAACACGTGAAGTCGCACCGCAAGCCTTTCGGACATGCGAAAAATTGATCGATGGAGCCTATTGGAAGGGTGCACTCAGATCTGTGTGGGCCAATACCCATGCCATCAGTCAATGGAGCAAAATATATATTAACATTCATCGATGACATCACTCACTATGTCACAACATATTTTATTGACAATAAAAGTGATACGTTTGATTAATTCCGGATATTCAAGGTGTTCGCCGAAACACAATTGGGCCGAAAACTGAAGATTCTCCGGTCCGATGGAGGAGGAGAGTATGTAAACACTGAGATGCATAAATTTTTAATCAAAAATGGAATTCATCATGAAATAACGATGCCAGACATGCCGCAACAAAACGGTGTTACCAAATGATATAACCAGATATTGATGGAGTTGATCCGGGCTGTTAAAATCACTGCCGACATATCTGATGAACTTTGAGGTGAACTTGCTGCAAGTGCTACATATTTACGCAACTGATTGCCAATGTGAGCCAATAAGGAGAGTGCTTCACCATTTGAATTATGGCATGGTCACAAGCCTGATATCAGTAACTTGCACGTCATATGGGCTAATACATATATACATATTCACAAAGGAAAAAGATCAAAACTGGCGCCCCGATCCAAAAAGCTTAAAATGATTAGCTATCATGACAAAAAGAAAGCATATAGGCTCTGGGATCTAACTAATAGGAAGATAGAGATCAGCCGTGACGTCACATTTGATGAATCTATTATATTAAAATCCCCAACAATCGTCAATCCAGAAGATCAAGAATATGTCATCGAAGTGATCATCGAAGAATGCAAGATTGATGAAAAAAGGCAATATCTGGTTAAATGGCTAGGCTGTGATGATAATGACGACAACACCTAGGAGCTAATCGAACAATTGATAGACACTAAAGCTCTACAAATTTGGCAAGATCGCATGCCAGAAGCTAATTTAATTGAATCGACCAATAACCCAATGACCTACAAGGAAACAATTTCTCTGCCTGATGCAAAGCTTTGGGAGGAAACAATCAATCAAGAGCTTAAATCACTTAAGAATAATGACACATGGATGATTGTACCTGAGGTGTCTGCAGGATGCAAGCTAATTGGATGCAGATGGGTATTTAAAAAGAAGCTCAACACTGATGGATGGGTTGCCAGGTACAAAGCAAGATTAGTTGCCAAGGGATATTCACAACAGCAAGGAATTGATTACGATAAAACATTTGCTCCCATGGCGAAATTCACATTGATCAGGGCACTCTTATCGATCGGTGCAGTCCTAAACTTAGAAATTCACCAAATGGATGTAAAAACTGCATTCCTAAATGGCGATCTTGATGAAGAGATCTACATGATGGTACCTGAAGGAATTGACCAATCGGAGCTGTTACTGAGAGCTGTATGTAAGCTTAATCGATCATTGTATAAACTAAAGTAATCATCTCATATGTGGAATCAGAAGATCGACAACTACCTCAGCCAATCAAATTTTACAAGACTACAATCAGATCACAGCATTCATCTAAGAAGGAGACAAGAAGATCAATTACTGATAATTATTGCCATATATGTCGACGATCTACTAATTCTAGCTAATTCAATGGAAACAATGAATAAATTCAAGGCGGAACTTAGCAATGTATTTGATATGATGGACTGTGGCAAAATTAAACATTTTCTGGGTATTTGAGTTATGCGTGATCGAAAAATACACATAATCACAATTGATCAAAGTCACTTTGCCAATCAAATCATTACAAGGTTTAATATGATAGATGCCAAGCCAATCAGTACACCCCTTGATCTATCCATTCAACTCAAAGCTGAAGGGGGAAAATCTGCAGACCAAAATCTATTCAGACAAATGATCGGTAGTATAATGTACCTGATGATTGGGATGAGACCTGATCTGGCTGCTGCTGTTAGCATTATTAGTCAATTTTCGGCCAATCCAATGCAAGAACATCACCATGCCCTCAAACAATTATTAAGATATATTAAAGGAATAGCCAATTATAAGCTGTACCTTAGACACGATCAGGATCTAAGACTGATTGGTTTTAGTGATACCAACTGAGGAGGAGACATTAATACATGATAATTAACTATGGGTTATATTTTCAACCTATTAGGAGGAGCCATCAGCTGGTCAAGCAAATGCCAACCAACCATTACCCTATCAACAACTGAGGCAGAATATATAGCATTAGCACATGTGACGAGAGAAGCCATTTGGCTATATACCCTATTAGATGAGCTAGGATATTTATAGAATTGTATGACAACCTTATTTGAAGACAACTAATCAGCAATCGCCCTCGCCAAAAACCCAATTAATCATGCTCGATCAAAGCATATCGACATTCAGCACCACTTTATTCGAGAGAAAGTTGAATTAAAGGTGATAGATATCATCTACATAGTGATAGATGAAATGATCACTGATGCATTAACCAAGCTACTTGCATGACCAAGACTTAAAATGTTGATCGCAAAAATGAGCTTACATAACTAACTTTTTAAAAAACTTTTATTTTCTTTATTATGTTATTCTTATTACTCAAGTAGTATTTTATATATAGTTATTTACAGTAAATGTACTTTATGAATGCCATTCGTAATATACAGTTGAACATTTTTTATTCTTTATTTTTATTTTTTTTATCAAGATATGTCAAGCAGGGGAGTGTTGAAATTATTAGCTTATTATATCTCTCCCATCAACTATCGATCGTACATCACTCAATTGTGGCTTAGATGATCTTTGTTTGTATTGACCAATCATATTTTAGCATTAATAAATACACACATATTGGCTTCATGAGCCAGTGCGCTCTTTACTCTAAATACACATTCAAAGATCAAATTTCAATAGGGGGTTATTGGTTTTAGTAGTGGCGGCAAGGTGGAGGTTGAAGCGACATCTTAGGGAGGTGGTGCAGAGGTGGAGTGAGGGTAGGCTGAGGATAGATCATCCAATGTTGGCACGGTTCTTGGGGAGGGACATGCCGAGATACTAGGCGGTAGCATTGTCATAGATTTTTTGGAGGGGGGCACAGGCAGTAGTCCAAGCATCATCATGTATAATGAGATAGGCAAGGGGGAGGCCATATTTAAACAGGGGGTGGATGAAGGTCTTAAATATAATCAGGCAGGTAGTCAGAGGCCAAGATCCGTTGACATCTTGGAGGTGGGCGAGGGTGGTAGATGCTTTTTTAGCACTGTTGGTAAGGAGAAAAGGGAAGTCGAACCCCCAAGGGGTGTAAGGGATGTCAAGGTATTTGTATGAAGGAGTATGTGGGATGGGTTGGGACATCGTGAGGAGAGGGAGAGGGTGTGGCCCGACATGGCCGCATTTGGACGCGTTGGTATGGAGGCTGTTAGCAAGGAACTAGGTATCATAGAAGTCAATCATTGGTTGCACTTCAAAGAGGCTAGAGGGGATGAGGACAATATCATCAATGAAGAAAAGGCCCTTCTTTTAGGGGTTCAGGTCAATGGCATAGATGGGTCCATCCATAGGGAAGGCTTCGTTGAAGGTGATGACAAGATCATTGATGAAAATGTCAAAAAGCTAGGGAGAAAGCAAGGATCCCTGCATAAGGCCTCGTTCGAGGGGGATGGGGTCTGTTGGGATGCCATTTATCATGATATGGAAGGAACAACTGGAGAAAAGGGAGACGATGCAGTGGAGGAGGCCAGTGGGGGCACCCTTATAGAGAAGATGTTCGACAGTTTTGGAGAGGGGGACAGTATCATAGGCGTACTGGAGGTTGAGGAAGATAGTGTCACGTTTCCCAATGGCAAAGTATTCATGTAGGAGAGTAGTATGGGTAAGGGTCGAGAAACTGGAGTGGAAACCAGCCTGAGTGCCATTCATGACGGTGAGCTGGGAGCCAGAGATGTACGTTCTTGGGAAGGCACTTTAGCCAGTTTGAAGCTCATTCACTTTCTATGACTTCAGACTTCTTTACCTAAGGGGGTATGCAGGGTAGGACTGTTCTCTGTACTCAGCGATGTGTTGAAATAATTGATCTTTGAATATGTGTTTTTGAAGTAAAGAGCACACTGGATTATGAAGCTAATATGCATATATTGTGATGGAACATTTTGTGATGACACACAATTTGATCATGTGAAATCACAGGTTATGTAACTCTCAACAATGTTGAGACCTGTAGCGTTGTTGAGACTTATAGCATTGTTGAGATCTGCAATCATGCTATAACCTAAAATAGTATTTTGATCTGATATATTATTTCATCGCCCAATTACATTATAACCTGATATATCATTTTATTATATCTTAACTAATCAATTTGTACCTTATATTTAGCCGAGCCAATCAGAAATACAAGTAGTAACCTGGGTAGCTGCCCATATAGCACCTTGTAATTTCTTATAAATACCCCACTTGCAATTATCAATAAAATTCGGACTGCAACAAGCTAAGGAAGCTTACAACAGACAACCCAAGGGATACTGAAGCCTTACTCAAGGAGTAAGCAATTGGATAGTTTCAAGATTCTAACAGATACACCTTATTTGATCAATCACATATAATTCTTGCTAGTTAACACCTATATCAACACCCTTCTTAAGACGCTACCACATAAATCGCTAAGACCCCTGAAACGTATTTTCTGCACTTGCTCAATTCTGAGTACTTCGCCATTAATATATTTTAGTCCATCACAATTGGTGCCGACTGGTAGGAAATCAATTGACACATCGACCGATTTGTTACCTATATTGCATAACTGAACTTGCCGAAACCCATAGTGAAAGATAAAAGCAAGAACGGCACTACCACCACCACTGACCGTATTACTACAACTATCTAGGAGAAGACCTCAAGAAGACGAAGAAACTATGACAGACAGACTACCTACCTTTTACGGATACACCAAGGAATATGTTCGAGAATTCCTAGATGATTTGGAGAGCTACTTCGCAGCCAAAGGAACGGTCAGCACCCGATGGTTGCCTATCCTAGCCGCCCAACTCAGAGGACCTGCAAGAGAAGCATACTATATAGCCCTGACGGATGTAGCAGCCACTAGACTAGGAGGATTACTTCTGGCAGCCACAGCAGCAGCTGGAAATAACCCTCCCACTGCAACATTAGCCACTGCTCATTGGGACGTTACAAGAGCTTGGTTAGAAGAGAAGTATTTCACTGAACAGAAGCGAGAATCGATCAAAGAACAGCTATTCAACATGAAGATGTCAATCAATCAGTGCCCGGAAGACTGGGTTACCACCATTGATCAGTACATGCAACTTTATAGAGAAACTAGCCAGGTTGTACGAGAAATGGTGTTCATGAATGGTTTACCCGCAGATCTCCAATGCCATATCAAGAGGTTTGGCCCTCGAAGCATGGAGGAGAAAGTCAGAATGGCACAGGCCTTTTGGGACACTGAAGTAGGACACTCAGCATCCCTATATGACAAGTTACCACAAGACTTACGCAGGAAATTCAGCACTGGAATACCTGTAGTCCAAATAGTATTCGCATCAGCTGAACCACCTGAGGAGGACACTATCAAACCGACAGTCATAGCAAAAACAGGAAAAACAACTCATGAGGATGAAATGGAGAAGATTACCAAGATGTTCTCAGAGATGACAGCACATATAGCTGACCTTGAAGCCAAGGTAATCCGCCAGAACAGGCAACCGAGAGGAACCTTTGTCGCCAAAGAATGCAACAAGACCAAGATAAACTGCTTCCTCTGCGGAAGATGTGGTCACTTTGCCAAGGATTGCCGAACTAGGAGTTAGAAGGAAGGACAGGAGAAAGAAGAAGTAAAGAAGGCCAACCATGCCAATGTAGTTCAAGAAATCGAAGAGAAAGATGAAGAATTTGGCGAAGAATACCTGGAAGCCTACCCTGTCGAAGCAGTTAGCTACACTACCACTAGGAAGACTCCCTACCTAAGAAAGAAGCCGATCCAGGAACCAGAAGTTATCATCGAAAAGCCTAAAAAGCCAATACAAAGGCAACAGTTGAATGAGGATTAATGGGACAAAGCCTTCAAACAAATAATGCAACCTGGCGAGACAGTTACATCAACTACCGGAGATGAAGAAATGACAGATCAGGAAGAAAACAAGGAGAAGAAGCCTAGGAGAGTTAGAGAATTCAAGTATAACCCATAGAAGGACATTGCCAGCCAGAAGGCAAACATTACCTTTAAACAACTCTTCCAGATCGCACCGTCAACAAAGCAGAAGGTGAAAACGCAGATTACCGAAACCAAACCAACTATCCAATTCGAGGAAGTTAACACCGCCGAAGAACAAGAGGAGTGAACTTATACCTCATCCACCTACACACAATGCAACATTAGAGGATTAGCATGCTCAGTCATTATTGACACTGGAGCAGAAGTCAGTATCATCACCAAGCATTTCCTAGACTGCCTGGGATGGGATATTGATGAACCCGCTATCTCTACCTTAGTCATCGCAAGTGGAAAAAGCAGCGTATCTCTAGGAGTACTCCGAGAAGTACCAGTTCAGTTTGGAATAGAAATAATCCCCATCAGAATGGTGGTTACTGATGCACAATCCTACAATGCTATCTTAGGCAACAGCTGGTTAAAGAAAGCTAAAGCTCGAATTGACCTGGATGCACAAAGGTTAATCTTCGTCAACCATGGAAGAAAGTTCAGTGTACCTTTGGATATTCAGAAAGGAGTAGTACCGAAACTTACTCAGAGACCGGAAGACGAAAGTGACACAGATAAAGGAATAACCCCCAGGAAGGTGCACCTCAATTTGGTGGAAGAAGAAGAAGCAAACGTAGTGATCAATAGTGAATACTGCCGCCTAACACCTCTGAAGAAGAACCAGTTGATTGAATACAACATGAGGAACACTCGGTGCCCATTCTGCGAGCAATGCATCTACTGCACCAAGATGATGTGCACCTGCAGTGATACAAAATTGATACCTTACAAAGACATATTAGAGATGCATTTGCCAACCGAGAAAAAGATCAAGAAACTAAGATTATCACAGACCCGCCGAAGGACCCCACCATCAATGAATCACAGACCGTATGATGGGAGGAACTCTCACCCATTCGCAGACAACACTGGAGAAGTATGGGACTGTTTTTGGACAAATATCGGACACATCGGCAAAGGATGTCTTTAGGGAAATCGTAATGTCTACCTGCAAGGATGCTATTGGGATAAAGTCAATCTTTATGACCTTTGGGAATGTGAAAACTGGGTCAGATATCCGGACGAACCGTATGATATCAATTACTATGGGACTTGGAAGGAACATTATGACTGAGAATAAGAACAGATGATACCCGAAGAGAATAAAGATGAGAAAGTACCTGAGAAATGGGGCAATGAAGTTTACACTACTCAGATGCCTATCGAAGTCAGAGCCCTGTTCCAGGAAGATGATGAAGATGATGGACCTACCCTAATCGAAGAAAGTGACTCGGACTCAGAAGAAGAAATCATCGCACTGGAGGAAATAGTTCACCCCAACGAATGCATCAGCATGCGCTATTGGTGGTGGAAGGATTTGTAGCAAAACCTACTGCAAGACACAACTCACGAACAGTGGAGAGAACCAAAGATCCCTACCTTTGTTAAAGAAGTATTTACGGTTGAAGAAAAGGATACAGCAACCCGAGTCAAGAAATTGATAGAAAGCGCAATCGTACCGAAGAGAAAAACCAAAGGAGCCACAGGATATGACTTATACACGAATGAAGATTGCACCCTAGAACCAAAATCATCAGCCTTCATAAAAACTGGAATCGCTATCGCCCTACCACCAGGACAATGTGCACAAGTATAGGTAAGAAGTGGACTCTACTGCAACTCTGGAATAGGAGCATTTCCTGGATTAATAGATGAAGACTATAGAGGAGAAATCGAGGTTAGACTAGTTAACCACAACTACAGCCAATTCAAAGTATACCAAGGAGACCGAATTGCTCAAATAGTGATCATCAAATGCAAACAACAACCTTTGAAAGAAGTAGAAAACTTAGAAGAAACATGATGTGGAAAGAAAGGATTTGGATCAACTGGACAAGCAAATGTGATACTAGAGAGACTGGATGACCAGGAGAGCGCCAAAAAGCACATCTACTCCCTTAATGAAAACCTATTGCCAAACCAGAAGAAACAGTTACAAGACCTACTGAAGGAGTATGAGGATATTATTGCAATCAGTTTCAAGGACCTACCAGACCAAGCCTTCTTCATGCATCATATTGACACAGGAGACACTAAACCGATCAAACAGGCACCCTACAGATTACCAGCCAACTATCATGACTTCGTACGAAAGCATGTTCAAGAGCTATTGGAGTCAGGAGTGATTGTACAATCAAAGAGCCCTTGGGCATTACCTATCAGCATAGTACCAAAGAAGGATGGACAGAGAATAGTTATCGATTATCGCAAACTGAACTCAGTCACCAAGAAGCACATATACCCAATCCCGCACTTAGAAGACTTACAAAACATGTTGAAAAAGGCGTAAATCTACTCAACCTTGGACCTATGAGCAGGGTATAACCAAATCAGAATGACGCCCGAAGCACAGGAAAAATCAGCATTTGTTACACCATTTGGACAGTACGAATTCACGAGAATGTCCTTTGGACTTTGCAATGCACCCGCCACCTTCCAGACTGCAATGAATGAGATCTTCTACGATTTGATTGAACATAGAGTAATTGTGTATATTGACGACATCAACATCTATGCGGAGAACTTCGCAGAACACATGGTGATCCTGAAGGAAGTATTTGAATGACTCAGAAAGCATGGACTAAGGATCAAGCCAACAAAATGCTACTTTGGACAGAAGAAAATCGAATACCTCGGATTTATAATCGATGGAGGAGAAATCTGCCTGGACCCAAAGAAGACCAAGATTGTCAAAGCCTTTCCAACCCCGCAAGATAAGATGGCCTTACGAGGATTCTTAGGACTGGTTCAGTTCTATAAAAGGTTTATCCCTAGTTACTCTGAAATTGCCGCACCCCTGCACATGTTGCAAAGAAAAGGAAGAGCATGGGAATGGACAACAGCTGCACAAACTACCTTCAATCTGATCAAGGAAGCACTTACCCATACACCAGTTATGGCAAGACCAGATCTTACAAAAGTATTCAAGCTATATACAGATGCATCATCATTTGGACTCGGAGCAATCTTGGTACAAGATGACAAAGATGGAGAACATGTGATAGCTTATGTAGGACGAGTCACACATGGAGCAGAACCTTCCTATGGAGCCACTCAGCTGGAATGCGTAGCAGTCGTTTGGGCCATACAACACTTCCACTACTTCCTGATTAGAAAGCAGTTCACCCTGATAACAGACCATTCAGCCCTCAAATGGCTTTGGAACAAACCAAATCTGACAGAAATGTATGCAAGATGGCTAGCTATACTGCAGGAATATGACTTCATGACGCAATACAGAAAAGGACGGAATCATCAGAATGTGGACACCCTCTCACGCCTACCCTAATTTATCCAAGACCGACATATAGAACCTCTGGAAGACCTTGAGGAGATAGAAGGATCGACCTTATAGAAGACTCGATTGATTGTATGCAACATTCAAAGGAGGCAACACCTGGCACGAATTAATGAATGGAAGGAATACTACCGAATTGCACAACTCTGGGATGAAGAAGTTGAACATATCTGGAACCGGAAGGATAGAGAAATCTGTCAACGAGCCCTCAAAGGAGTACTCCCTACCTATAATGCAAGAATGGCCGATCGGATTTATCAACTATTCAAGCACAAGCCTAGTGCTTTAAACCACTTTCGGTGCAGTACGCATCAACTGAATCAACTGATATAGAATGAAATAAAGGAGCTAGAGGAAGAGGTAAAACGGTTACAAAGAGATTTCTCTGAGTTAGAACTATACCTTGAAGTCTAACTTGCAGAAAGGAAGGAGATGTGATGGAACATTTTGTGACGACACACAATTTGATCATGTGAAATCATAGGTTATGTGACTCTCAATAATGTTAAGACCTATAGCGTTGTTGAGACTTATAGCATTGTTGAGATCCACAATCACACTATAACCTAAAATAGTATTTCGATCTGATATATTATTTCATCGCCTAATTATATTATAACCTGATATATTATTTTATTATATCTTAACCAATCAATTTGTACCTTATATTTAGCCGAGCTAATCAGAAATACAACTAGTAACCTGGGTAGCTGCCCATATAGCACCTTGTAATTTCTTATAAATACTCCGCTTGCAATTATCAATAAAATTCGGACTGTAATAAGCTAAGGAAGCTTATAACAGACAACCTAAGGGATACTGAAGCCTTACTCAAGGAGTAAGCAATTAGATAGTTTCGAGATTCTAACAGATATACCTTATTCGATCGATTATATATAATTCTTGCTAGTTAATACCTACATCGATACCCTTCTTAAGACGCTACTGCATAAATCGCTAAGACTCCTGAAATGTATTTTCTGCGCTTGCTCAATTCCGAGTACTTCGCCATTAATATATTTTAGTCCGTCACAATATTTATTAATGCTAAATTATGATTGGTCGATACAAACAAAGATCGTCTAAGCCACGATTGAGTGACGTAATAATCGATTGTTAATAATGGGAGAGAGAGATATAATAAGCTAATAATTTTAACACTCCTCCTGCTTGACATATCTCGATAAAAATAAATAAATAAAAAATGAAAGAATAAAAATAAAATATTCAACTGTACATTATGAATGGCATCCATGAAGTATATTTATTGCAAATAACTCTATGTAAAATACTACTTGAGTAATAAGAATGACATGATAAAGAACATAAAAGTTTTTTAAAAAGTTAGTTATATAAGCCCATTTTTGTGATCAACATTTCAAGTCTTGGTCGCACAAGTAGCTTGGTTAATACATCAGCGATCATTTCATCTGTCGCCATATAAACAATATCTATCACCTTTGATTTAACTTACTCTTGAATAAAGTGATGCTGAATGTCAATATGCTTTGATCAAGCGTGATTAATTGGATTTTTGGCAAGGGCGATTGCTGATTAGTTGTCTTCAAATAAGGTTGTTATATAATTCGGCAAATATCTTAGCTCATCAAATAGGGTTAGGGTTAGGGATCAAGTATCTTTTATTGATGTCATGACTATCAATCGCGAATGTACATGAGAGAGGAGAGATAAAAGATAAAAAAACTACAAGTGCGGGAACATACGCACGCAGAAAAAAGAAGAACGAGAAAAGAGAACAATATATAGAGGGGGTGAGATACATAACAACTTCGGAGGAACTCTTTTACAACAGCAAATACGAGAACAGAGAACACACCATCTTATGCACCACCATAAGGATTATCTCAGAGAAAAGAAAAGAAATGAAGAGGGGGGAGGGGTATTTAAGCATTGTTAAGGGGGGTTGGGTTAGGGTTAGGAATCAAGTATCTTTTATTGATGTCATGACTATCAATCGCGAACGTACATGGGAGGGAAGAAATGGGAGATAAAAAAACTACAAGTGCGGAGACATGCACGCAGAAAAAAGAAGAACCAAGGCAGAAATGATCAGTGCAGAGGGGGGGAGATACACAACAACTTTTTTAGGAGAAATCGGATACAATGGCGAAGACGGGGGGATACACTATCTCATGCACTACCATGAGAATAATCTCGGGAAAGGAAGAGGGGGGAGAAGAGGGATAAGGGTTAAGCATCGTGAAGGGGGGGTCGGGGCGTTTTCGAATGCAAGGGGAGGAGGTCGAGGGCATCGAAGGCGGCGGAGACGGAATCGTCGCGTCGGCACAGCCAGAGGTCAAGGCAGTTAAAGGACGTAAGGTCCAGCAGGTACTCAGGGTGTTCGGAGACAAAGAGGTCTGTTTCAAGGTGGGTTGGGCAGGCGAGTCCGTCGGCCGGAGCGCCTTCAAGAAGGTCACAGGAGCGTATGTGCGTGTGGGAGAAGGGTTTATGGCAGGCGGAGCAAAGTTTTTCCCAGCCGAAGAGGCCGAGGCGCCAGGCAACAGCGCGCTTTCGGGTGAAAGGGTCTCGGATGGTGAGGGAGAAGTCAGGGCCCCAGGCGGCTTTCCCTCGGGTGGGGGGTGTGATCATATGGGCAAGGGCAGAGCCTTCGCGCCATTCATCCCGTGCGCGGTCACGGAGGAAGGCCCGGAGGTGGGCTTCCTGGTCGGGGGGCTTACGCTTTTTGGGGCGAGGGGGGGGGTGCGAAGGAATTCCTGCCAAAGGTCAACCTTCTCGAACTGGTGGAGGATGGAAACGTCTCTGTCGGTAGGTCGGAAGCGTTGGTACTCGATGAGTTTGGGGAGGGGGTTGTTGGTTTTGGCGGCTGCGGCAAGGTGAAGGTTGAAACGACAACCCAGGGAGGCGATACGGAGGTGGAGCGAAGGGAGACTAAGGACAGATCTCCCGACGTTGGCACGGTTCTTGGGGAGGGACATGCCAAGGCACCAGGCAGTGGCGTCATCGTAGATGGCTTGGAGGGGAGCGCAGGCGGCGGTCCAGGCGTCATCCCGGATGATAAGGTGTGCAAGGGGGAGGCCATATTCGAAAAGGGGGCGGACAAAGGTTTTGAAGACGATAAGACGTGTGGTCAGAGGCCAGGACCCGCTAACGTCTTGAAGGTGAGTGAGGGTAGCGGAGGCGCGTTTAGCACCATCGGCGAGAAGGGAGGGGAAGTCGAAACCGCGGGGGGTATAAGGAATGCCGAGGTATTTGTAGGAGGGCGTGTGGGGGATGGGTTGGGACATAGTGAGGAGGGGGAGG
>RBNK01001392.1:0-15659 GCA_003990785.1 Endogone sp. FLAS-F59071 | reverse complement strand
AAAAAAAAAAAAAAAAAAAAAAAAAAAAAAATACTTTCTATACATTTGTATATTTGTAAGATAATTAAGCCACTATCTTATATTACTAGCCTAATGTAAAATATGATTATGTAACTTATAAGATATTCTTATATATTATATAACTAAATATATTTCTGATATATAATATTATTATAATATTACTGTTTTAATCAAATACAAATGCATAACAAATATATACAATAGTAGAGGACAAATAGCAGAGGCTTATTTAAAGTACTAAATATAGGACTAAGAATATAAACACTATCACTTTTATAAATAGCTAGATCTGATAATTGAAGCTGAGATCTTAAAGATTGAAATCTATACTCTCAGATTCATGATATATAAGATAAGCAACCAACAGCTCTATATAAATATCTAAAGCCCTCTACTCAGCTACTAGATAATGCATTATTAAAATATTATAACTTTAATGATAGATTATATGAATAATACCTAATGATATCTTTCTTTATTATATACAAAGCTTTTTGTTTATATACAAAACCTTTTTTATCTTGTAGTGATATTCATTGTTCATTGTTCTCATTATTCATTTTAATATTCCAAATATCCAATCAGCTGATGTGATCATATATACTGATATCAAGTCAAATTTATTAATTATTCATAATGTTGTAAGGATGAGACTCTAGGATCAGCAAAATATGGAAGATTAAAGGGCTCAATCAGGAACCAGTAGCTGGGCTAAGTTCTATATTGGTAGAGTATCAAGGTAAGATGTAGGAGAATAATACTCAAAATTCAAAAAGTTATATATGTCTTATGAGGTGTAAAGAATGGTAAGTCCTTGGATGTATATCAACAATCAAGTTAATCTGTCAATGTCCAAAAGCAATATATCTCAATATATCTCAGCTTGAAAATTACTAAGTAAATACTTTCTTCACCAGTTTTATTTAGATCTTAGACTTTGTATTTGGGCTCAAGCTCAGACAAAGATTTATTGAATGAAAATAAAGAGGGTATTTATATAAAACTTGAGGGATAGTATCAAATATAATAATGATATATCAGAAATTGCTAAAGAATTGTAGATCAAGATCTTTGTGGACGAATTGGACTGTGATTTCCAAAATTGGAGTAATAGTGGGTAGTCAGTGGCAGCCAGGTAGTCGGTGACAGTTAGGTAGTTAGTGGCAGCCAGGTAGTCAGTGGTAGCCAGGTAGTCAGTGGCAGCCAGATAGTCAGTGGCAGCCAGTGTCACATTGGGATCGTCCTCGTGGTTAGTATAATTGCTAATTTTATGAGAGTTAGAAGATACGGCGGTCTGGATCATTTGTGGCGCAGCAACATCCTTGGGGCTTTCGGGAGCAGTTATATTATTTTTAGGGGCTAGAGGTATATTGTTGGGAACTTGGGGGACATTGTCATCAAATTCAGGGGCTTTGAATATATCGTCGAGGACTATGGCGTCAAAGTCAAAGGCTATGACTTCCAGGTTGGCAGAATCGTCATTGGGTTCAAATACATAGTCTTCATTGGTGGCGATGTCATCTTCTGGGGACAACGATTCTTTATTTTGGTTAAGAACTGCTGGTTCTGGGTCGAATTCCTCCAAAAGAGTATTGAGAACATCTAAGCACTAACTAGTCTTCATTTTGCTCTAGTACCTAAAGTTTAGTTTTCCTAAATGCAATACCACTATTGGCTAGTACTTGAAGACTTGATATGTTCTTGATCCAAGTCTCTTTTCATTCTTGTTGAGACCAAGGTCTAATGGTGCTGGAGCATCTAAGGTTGTGTCTAATGCATATCCTAATTGGTAGTAGAACTTGAAGTAGAACACATTCTATACTCTTTTAAAGTGTTCCATGTTGTTACGTGTAATATCCACTATGTCCAAGAGATCTTCAGTGTAATCAACCTCGATGGGGGCTTATGGTTCCATGTCTTGATATAGGAGTGCTTGCCGAATCATGTTGGTTATATCAGATATATCCAGGGGAAGTGGTTGAGTCCTTCTTGCATTGTTCTCCCTAGTGTATAGTCCTGGTCTCTCATTAGCAGAATTCCTTGTAAGCAGCATTGTCTTGATGTAGAATATTTGATGGTAGTTACTGAGGTTAAAATATATGTCTCCTCTCATTACTCCTCTATTTATAAGCATCATCTCCTGATAGTGAATAAATTATTTTTGTCAGTAATATCATTTAACTTTCTAGCAATGAATTAGGGTAGGCTGAATTGTTCTATTTAGGTTTTGGATCCAGATCAATATTTCATATCTTAAATGTAATAAGGTCCTTCTCATTTAGGTTCGAGCTTTGCTGACCAGTTTGATTCTACTATGTTTCAGTAGATTAAGACTTTATCTCTGATGTTTAAGATTTCAACAAAGGGGTTCTTGTACTTCTGTCGATCTTGTACTCTTTGAATAAACTTCTGTGCCTTGTTCCTAACTTATTTTAGTCATTCTATGTCATATGTTATTAAACTCTAAATTTATTCTTTATAAGATTCTTGCATGTCAGCAGTAGGTACTCTCCTATTTGACAATCTCTCATAGACTAGTTTGAAAGAGCTGAAGGTCATAGTTTTTTGCAGTGTACATCTAATTGCAAATAGTGCTGATGATAACCAAAAATCCCAGTCTTTGTACTTCATAGTCATTTTTGAGAGAGTATTCTTGATTGTCTGGTTTATTCGCTTGATGAGTCCATTTCCTTAAGGGTAGTATGCAGTCATCCTGATATGCTGAATTCAGTATATCTAGTTAAGTTCCTTGACTAAATTATTGCAAAATTCTGATCCTTGGTCTGATGTAATTTGTTGTAATATTCTATGCTGGCAGATAATTCTTTCGTGAATAAATTTGAATATCATATATATATCTGATGTTTCCAAAAATTCTGCTTTGAGCTATTTGGTAAGCCAATCTATTATGATGACAATGTATTTTTTTCCAGTAAGGGTCCTTGGTAAGAGTTCTATTACATCGATTCCAATATATTCAAAGGGAGCATTCAGGGTGGTACTTGGCTGCTGGAATACAAGGTCCTTGTTCGTCTTCCATTTTTGGCAAATGTTACAGGTTCTGATATAATGTTGTACATCTTTTCACATTTGTAGCTACCAATAAATTTTTGCTATTTGCTGATAGATGCATTCGGTTCCTTGGTGTCCTGATAGGTAATGATTATGTGCTGCTGATAAAATGTTCTTCATATGGTGTGTCGGAATAGCTATACATTGATACTTCTTATTGGTTTGCAATATTTTATAAAGTTCTTTATTTCAATATTCAAAGTTTTGTCAGCTCCTTAATATAAGTCTCTTTCTTCCTTTGTTAGCTGTTAGTGATATCTTCCTGTCTCCTAAATATATTACCAACTAGTAGTAGATTTCTCTGTTCATTGGAAGTGTATAGTCTTTTCTCTGGGTAATGTCTCTCTTCTTAGTAGTCTTGATAAGGTATCAGCATGCTAATGCTTTTTTCTAGGTTTGTGCTGAATGTTAAAGTCATACTCCTATAGTCTTATGATTCAATATGTATAGATCCTAGTTGGTTGAACTTTGTTAAACAGCTATTTAAGTGTGGCATGATCAGTAATTAGGGTGAACTTCTGACCTATGAGGTAATGGTAAAAGTACTCGATTGCCTATATAGCAGCCAAACATTCTAACTTGGTTACTTTATAGTTGGCTTAGGTGGAATTGATTCCTTTGCTGGCGTAGGTGATTACTTATTCATTATCTTGATCATCAAATTACATGAGTATTGCTCCAAGTCCTCTTACTGATCTGTCAGTGTATAAGGTGAATGATTTCTCCCAGTCTGGTCTCTTGAGTACTGGCACGGTTACTAGTGCTTCCTTCAGCTGTTCTATCGCTAACTGTTGAGAATTTCTAAACTTAAATACTGTTCCTTTCTTGAGTAGCTCATGTAAGGGTCTTGTGGTCATAGAAAAGTCTTTCACAAACTTTCGATAGAATGATGCTAGTCCCAAAAAGGCTCATACTTTGGATACATTAGTTAGGGTTAGGTATGTTTGGATCTCCTTGGTTTTGTCAGGATCGGTTCTGAGTCCATCTGCAGTTATAATAAATCCTAAGTACTTTATTTCTATTGCTCCAATCGTGCATTTCTTAGCTTTGAGCTGAAATCCATTATTGTGAAGTTAGCTGAAGACTTCTATGATTTCTTGAAGATGGCTTAGCCAATCAGGTGAGTAGAGCTGAATGTTGTCAATATATACTATTACATTCTTGCCGATCATATCTTTAAAGACATCTGTCATTACTGCTTGAAAGGTTGCTGGTACATTACATAATCCAAATGATATATGTATGTACTAATAGTGTCCATCTAGTATCACAAAGGCTGCTCATTCACTTGCTTCAGGGGTCAAAGTAATCTAGTAATATCTGGCATACAAGTCAAAGCTCAAAAAATATATTGGTTCTTGTTTAATAAGGTCTAACAGATTATCAATCCTTGATATCAGAAATGCATTCTTCTTGATGATGGCATTGAGCATATGGAAGTCTACATACATTCTTGGTACTACTTTTTCAGTTCTGGTTTCATCATTGTTAATAATGATCTCCTTCTTTGGTGCAATAACAATAGGAAATCCCCAGGGGCTGTTTGATTTAACTATGACTCTGTCTTGTTCTAGGTGTGTGATTTCTTCTGTTATCTATCTTCAGTAACTCAGGTTCAGTCAGTAAGCAGCTTTCTTGATTGGTTCATAATCATCTGTATTAATTTGATGTTAATATTTCAAGTTGGCTCCTGTGGTATTCTTCAAGCTGGTTACAAAGATATCTTGGTTTAACAAAATGATTGCTTTTATCTCCTGTTTCTAGTCTTTATCTAATTCTTTGCTAATCTTAACAGCTAGTCAGTCATTCTGTCCTTCCTCTTTTCTGTTGGCTGATATACTTTTATAGTATATGACAGCTGCATTGATTCCAGTAGAATCAAATCCTCCTTCTCCTCTGGTAGTTATTCTTATAAGGTTCAGATGTTCTTCCTTGAGGGTTACAGTAGTATATGGTAGAATAATCATTTGTGCAACTCAGTCTCCTTTTTCCAATTCTATTGGGGTAGTATGGTTTCAGTTGACCACAATTACTCAGATAGTGCCTGTGTAATCTTGATCAATTACTTCTGTATTGGTTGTAAGTCCTGCTTTGGCTAAAGAGCTTCATGGCTTCACTATTCCAAAATGTTCTTCTGGTATATTCAGTGCAAATCTAGTGTCGATGATAGTACTTTCTCCTGGTGGTAATGAGATACTATAGGGAGTCCTTAGGTCAAGGCTAGCTGATCCTTCAGTTGCATGTTGAGGTAGGGGTAGCTCCTTATTGGTTCATTGGGCATTTATAATTATGTTAACTGCATCTTCAATATGTTGGCAAGGGTGTTGATGATCCCAATCTTCATGGAAGGTTCCATGATATTTATAGTCAAAGTTCTTGCCTTCATATTCTGTTCTGGTTGCAATGGTCTACATGTCTCTGACATCCCATTCATCCCAATACTTGTTCTGAAAGTCATCATGATTTCCGAAGAAATGTAATTTCCTAACATTTGATGCTCATTCTTTGCAAATGTCCCAGATGTATATTCTATCTTTGAAGGGGTGTGGGTTTTGTCCAGAGTATAGTCCTTGAGGTAGGTTTGGCATCTGCTGTTTCTTGATAGAGGGAATCTTTCTTGCCTTCCTCAGGTTGGTGGGCAGATGTTGCTGAAGAGTTTCTCCTTATAGGATTCTCTTGATGTCCAGGCAACTACACATTTGTTCTACACAATAGATTCTTTCCTTGCAAAAGGGACAATACTGGTGTTGCATGTTCCAGTTAATGAGCTGATTCTTCTCCTTCTTGAAGAGTTGTTAGTATCTATTGTATGCTTGTTCTTCATTATCTGTATCTTCAAATTCTATGATGTCTTCTGCTTGTACTACTAATATTTGATTTGTATCCTTAGTGGTATCCTCAGGGTTGCTATCCTCTATTGGTTGTGAGACTATCACTTGGTTTACTTTATCTGTAATGTCCTCTACTTCTGGTCATGCTCCTTTCTGAATGTTGATAGGTATAGTAATAGTTCTTCCTCGACAAGTTATTTTCATACATTCTCCAAAGATATTGATCACTGCTTGGGCTTTCTCCAACCATTTATTTCCTAATATGATATCATAGGTCTGTGTATCAACAACAAGCATAGTAACTGGAATAGTCAGATCTCCAAACCTGATAGGTATGTCCTTTATTTTGCTGAGAGGTACTGTATATTTACCACTTGATATTATAAATCCAAGGGTAGTAGGTTGTTCAATTTCCTATCCTAATCTGTCAAGTGCTTTCTTTGTGATAATGCATCCTCCAGCTTCTGAGTCAATGATTGCTTTGAATGGTTGTGATTTGATAGTGCATGTAGTGATAGCAGAGGCTTTTCTGGTATCTTCTTTGTCACTCTCCTCTTCAGCTGGTTGTGCTTAATTAATTTCAATGACTTTGAACCCTGGTTTGGCTTCACTTAGTCCTTTGCAAATCTGTGTCTTAATAGTCAGATTGAGTTCTGCTGCTTGTACAAATGTCATGCTGACTTGCCAATCCTTCAAGTCTTACCAAGCATCATAATGGTATGTCTTAGTGTGGCATATTCAGGTTTCTTGGCTTGAGCTTTTAGACATTGGTTGATCTTGACTAGGTTCTTTAAACTTGTTAAAATCCAGGGCCTCATAAATGACTGAAGGTTTCTTTTATTCAATCACTACTTTAGGTTCCTTACCCTTCCTTGATCCTTCAGCTCAGTTATATGGTTTCTTAGCAGCTGGTCCTTGCTTTCTTGCTGGAACTGCCAATAGTATTTGGATATCTTCATCTTCTTTTTTGCTATCCTCAAATACTTCTCATACTTGTAAGGTTGGTATATATACTAGGAGTATTCCATTCTGTTGGTGGCTTTGATGACCTTGCTAATGTTCTTACTGCTGATTGCTTAGTGCTGCTTGACAGTTTATCTCAGATTGGCAGTTCCTAGCCATATGTCCTTCTTCTCCACATTGGAAGTATGTAATGAACTGATCATAATTCCTATTATTCCTATTATTCCTTCAGTCCATTGGTCAAGCACTGTATGTTCCTTGCTGACATTTTGGCTGCCATTGCCTTTTTTTGATGTTGAATAGATGAGCTTTCATTTGGGCAAACTTAGCAGTAAGTTCATCAATATCTCTGTCAGTCAGTGCTAGTTTGACTATAGCAGTCATTGGTAAAATTGGAACTTCAGCTGTTTTTCTTCTTCTGAAACTTAGAGCTATCATCTGCTTGTAGACATCTTGTCCAGGGTTCTTTGCAAGCCAATATTGTTAAGTATAATTCATCTTTCCTGCTAAGTCTAGAACAGTTAGTGTTAACTGAATGGCAAGGGCTACTTCTGCCTAAATGCCTAGTATAAATAATGATTCTACCACTTGGTCTCTCACTGCAGTATCATATCTTACTTGTTCAATCATATCTTGAATTTTGATGTAGAACTCCATTAGTGACTCATTCTATCCTTGTATGATGACCAATATCTGGTCTCTCAACTATTGCTGAATTTCAGCAGTATGGTAGGTAGTCATCAACCAGGTGTATACAGCTTTGATTGTTGCATCATCAGTTGGTGGTGCTGCGATGGCCCCATTTGCAATTGCTATATTATATTATACCTTAGCTGGGCCTCTAAGAGTAGCTACTAACACTGGTCCTTTCTGTACTATTGTCAATGATCTAGCTGCTGCAAACAGTTCTAATTCCTTGATGAACTTGAGGATTGACTCAGCAGGAATATATCCTGAAAAGGTAGGTAGTAAAAATGACATATTAGTGTCATGATATTCTTTAGGTTCTCGAAATATACTAAATAATTCTTCGATTCTGAAATCATCAGTCCAAGTCCAGATAGATACTTCTAGTTCTTCATGATAGATGCTTGCTACTCCATCACTTTCATCAGATATGTCAGCAGTAGTAGTATGTGATCCTAAGAGTATATGCTCATAGGTAACGGTAAGTCCAATAGTTTCAGTTGATATATTTGAATGATCTGATTTTTAAGAAAGCCTTTGATAGTATCTCCTAATTGATATTTATACAAGTCTCGGTAGTAATTCCAGATGGTCCATTTTGAATTATAGTGCTGTCTTCCACTAGGGGTACTTTGCTGTAATGTTCTTCTTCAAGGTTGTTACGGTAGTAAAAATATATCATAGGGGTAGGTTTTTAATGAAAATCAAATGTTACCCCCCTACATTGGGTGCCAAAATGTGAGGATGAGACTCTGGGATTGGCAAAATACAGAAGATTAAAGGGCTTAATCGGGAACCAGTAGCTGAGCTAAGTTCTATATTAGTAGAGGATCGAAGAGTGTATAAGATAAGATGTAGAGGAATAATACTCAAAATTTAAAGGGTTATGTATGTCTTATGAGGTGCAAAGAATGGTAAGTCCTTGGATATATATTAACAATCAAGTTAATCTATCAATGTCCAAAAGCAATATATCTTAATATATCTTAGCTTGAAAATTACTAAGCAAATACTTTCTTTATCAGTTTTGTTCAGGTCTTAGACTTTGTATTTGAGCTCAAGCTCAGGCAAAGATTTATTAAATGAAAATAAAGAGAGTATTTATACAAAACTTGAGGAATAGTACCGAATATAATAATGATACATTAGAAATTGCTAAGGAATTGTAGATCAAGATCTTTGTAGATAAATTGGACTGTGATTTCCGAAATTGGAGTAATAGCAGGGTAGTCAGTAGCAGCCAGATAGTCAGTGGCAGCCAGGTAGTTAGTGGCAGCCAGGTAGTTAGTAGTAGCTAGGTAGTTAGTAGCAGCCAGTGTCACATTGGGATCATCCTCATAATCAGTGTAATTGCTAATTTCGTAAGAGTCAGAAGATATGGCGGTCTGGATCATTTGTGGCACAGCAACATCCTCAGGGCTTTTGGGAGCAGTTACATTATTTTCAGGGGCTAGGGGTATATTGTTGGGAACTTGAGGGACATCATTATTGAATTCAGGGGCTTTGAATATATTGTCAGGGACTATAGTGTCAAAGTTGAGGGCTATGACTTCTAGGTTGGTAGGATCATTGTTGGGTTTGAATACATAGTCTTTATTAGTAGTAACATCATCTTCTGGGGACAACAGTTCCTCATTTTGGTCAAGAACTGCTGGTTTTAGATCGAATTCCTCCAAAAGAGTATCAAGAACATCTAAGTACTAACTGGTCTTCATTTTACTCCAGTGCCTAAAGTTTAGTTTTCCTAAATGTGATACCACTATTGGCTAGTACTTGAAGATTTGATATATTCTTAATCCAAGTCTCTTTTCATTCTTGTTGAGACCAAGATCTAATGGTACTGGAGCATCCAAGATTGTATCCAATATATATTCTAATTGGTAGTAAGACTTGAAGTAGAACATGTTCTATACTCTTTTAAAGTGTTCTATGTTGTTATGTGTAATATCCACCATGTTCAAGAGATCTTTAGTATAATCAACCTCAATGGGGGCCCATGGTTCCATGTCTCGATATAGGAGTGCTTGCCAAATCATATTGGTTATGTCAGATATGTCCAGGGGAAGTGGTTGAGTCCTTCTTGTATTGTTCTCCCTAGTGTATAGTTCTGGTCTCTTATTAGCAGAATTCTTTATAGGTAGCATTATCTTGATATAGGATATTCGATGGTGGTTACTGAGGTTAAAATATATGTCTCCTCTCAATGTCAATACAGCTATAAATACTAACTTTTTTTTTATATTTTATAATAATATATATGAAATACTTTATAGTGTGAGGATGAGACTCTGGAATCGGCTAAGTATAGAAGATATAGGGGGCTCAATCGGGAACCAGTAGCTGGGCTAAAATCTATACTGTAGGTAAAACCAAAGTGGAAATAGAGTGTGTAGAGGAATAAAACTGCAAAAATATTAAAGTGTATATTAAGAGACGCTAGGGAATATTAGTTCCTTCGGATATGTATCAGTAATCAATTATCTGTTAGATGTCAAAAGGTTTTCTTTTCTCAGCTTAAATTCACTAAGTAATACTTTCTTCACCAGTTGCGTTTAGATTATTAGACTCATATTGGGCTTAAGCTCAGGCAAAGATTTATTGAATGGAAATAAAGGGGATATTTATATAGTTTTGAAGAGGTGCTATATGGGTAGCTGCCCTGTTACTACTCTCAAAACTATTAGCTATTCAAAATATAAACTAATTATGAATTTATGTGATATAACGAGTTATATAAGTTATGGATTTAAGATGGTTAAAGATTTACAATGGTTAAAAAGTTAAGACAGTTAAAAGGTTTCACAAATCAAGGAACTGTTCTAAGTGGTTGAAATCTCTTTATATTATGCTGATTTCTTCTTTAAGTTTCTCAAAGGTGGTTTGAGATAGCTGGTGAAATGCAGATGGTCCAATTTTGATAAGTCTTTTCAAGGCGGCTGGTTGGAACTGGAAGAGTCTGTAAATCCGGAGGGCGATCCTTTGAGATTGGAGTGGAATCCCTTGATGTAATGCTTGTTTGCATGCCTCTGTATGTCGTCGGTCCTATACATGTTCGAGATCTTCTTCCCAGATCCTTGCGATCTTATAGTAGGCCTGAAATTCATCTTGTGTCTGTCATTTCTGAGCAATGTCAATGTTCTTCATTATTATTTAAGTCCTTCATAGGGCAGATCCTTCCTCAGGTAATAGTTCAGATAGAGGGTCTTCTAAGGCTCAGTATGCTTCAATAACTCGGCTTCGGAGGTATTCATCATTGTTGAATTGGGGCATTTCATACTTGTATAAATCTTTCAGTCTCCTCTCAATAGTCTGATATATATTAGTAAAAATATTAGATAAATTAGGTATCTGATGAAGTAGTTGTTTTTATTTAAATAGATATAAAGGCTGTTTTAGATAATAAGGTTATTAAACTTTTTTTTTATACTATTACAATCTTTCAATATTAATAACTGTTATTTAATTATTTAATTGATGCTATTTATTATTGTGACGGCCGACCTCTAACTTAACTGATTTTCACGAATTTTGTACTACGCTTGATTTAGGAGTTACCGTAACATTCTGTGCCCTTCCATTTTTAGTCATTGACGACTTTTATTTCTGCTTGACGACTTTTATTTCTGCTTGACGACTTTTATTTCTGCTTGACGACTTTTATTTCTGCTTGACGACTTTTATTTCTGCTTGATGACTTTTATTTCTGCAAAATGCCGCCACCAGAGTCATTACATATTCTTTGCAACGATTGGATTGTAATTTTCATAGCAAAGTCTTTTAGTCTTTCAATTTGTATAAATACCCCCTCTATTTCTATCTAAATAAATCAGTTTGCACAGAGTCTTGGAATATCTCAATATCAGTCGTAGTAAAGCCTGAAGAGCACAGCACGAAGCTGTAGTAAGGATACGCAAAGGGAGATATCGCGTCTGACACTCTGAGCATTCTCAACCGACGTACACGTAGAACGACCGATTATTGGTACATTTGTCACATCTTGGTGCCGACTGGCAGGAGAGTTATCGAAAGACCGACTCTCATATCCTCATTCAAGCAGGACCGAACTACCCCTTCAAGTAATGACAGCACACCCATAGCGGAAGATAGCATCGTTCAAAACGGATCATCGAAGGACACCCCTGTTTTTTATACGAAGAAGATCACCAAACAGTTCCGGCTCCAAGGAAGAAGAATTCATTATATCTGATCCTTCGGACGGCGATTACAGCGAGACAAGAGAATCCATCGCCTCCCTTACAGTATACGACGGGTTATCATCAGACGACGAATCAGCTGTCGATTTTGGAGACGACCTTCAAGCCTTATTTGATGAATCATCCGACGACGAAACAGACGACGACGAACCAGAAAACAAAACATACGAAATGATAGAAAGACCACCGACCTTCACTGGTTACGTACCAGCCGAATCAGTAATCAAGTTCATCGAAGACCTACAGATCTACAATGCGATCCGACAGTTCAACAACGTTGCAAAAGTAAATGTCCTAGAAGCAGTCTTACGAGGACCCGCCAAGATTGCATATGACGCCACAATAGCCGCTACAGCAGCAAACGGAGGATTTAATAGAGGAGCAGGAGGAGCAAATGCAGAGGCTGATGCCCTAGTAACCTTCACCAATGCCATCGCATGGTTAAGAGCAACCTATCATACCGCTGACATACAGCAAAGCATGAAGGATCAACTCGCATCAATGTACCAAGGGATGAACGAAAGTCCGCTCGCCTTCCACACGAAAATACGACATGCGGTAGATCTTGCGGGGTATCCGGTAGCCAACTAGGACCTCATCATAGAGCAATCCTTCATGAACGGACTTCACCGAGAAATCGCCCTCCAAGTACGCTCCAGCCCAGTCGGACTAAATCACGCACAAAAGGTGGATTATGCACAGAGATATTGAGCTGCTCGAAACCCGGGTCAAGACATAATGCAGCAGATTTTACCAGACAACCTTCAAGAAACCCGAACTGTACCGGCAGTTGTATCCACCATCGCGCCGGCAACAGTCAACTGGGGAGCAGCCTCACGAAAGGACCCAGCCATGGACGATCTTATTGAACAGATGAGCAAGATGACTGCGCATATATCAGACCTTAAAAAGCAGATCGATGCACAGTGCCCAGTTCAACGATTTATAGCAAACCCAACCCCTGCAACAGGATCAAACGCATACCCGATCAGTAACCTAAGGTGCTTCAGGTGTAACCAAGACGGGCATACATCAAGAGACTGCAATCAACCTGATACACGAGTATGTAAGAGATGTGGAGAAAAAGGGCACTACGCTACAAGGTGCATGATGGAAACAAGCCGAATCGCCCAATCAAGAACCCAAGGATGAACCCAGATAAATATCGTCACCTTCGAAGAAGAAGATTTCGATAGCGAAGACGAGTACAGCCAGGTGGAAGCATTCCCGGCTGCCCAAGAAAAACGAAAACCCGGACGTCCCAAGAAGACAGGATCACCTTATACAACGAAAACCCCGCGGGTAGCATAACGAGCACAAGAGCGAGAATTCGACGGTGACGAACAAGACGAGCTCTTCGAGGAAGAAGTGAATCGAATCATCCGAGAAGACACACCGATGTCTGAAGCACCTGCGAGTGAAGGAAATAAGGAACGTAAACTACAAAAATCCAAGAAATATGGTCTAGACGTATGGAAAGAAATGGAGGACATGACCATCCCAGTCAAAATAGGACAACTCGCTGAATTCCCAACCTTCCGACAGCAAATCCGAAAAGGAATAAGTGATGCACAACCCAGTTATGAAGTAGTAGAAATCAATGCAATGCAACAATCGGAGGACAACGAACCGCAAAACTCATCGGCATACTCGCAATGTCAGATTGAAGAAATTACAATGCCATGCATTATTGACACAGGCACTGGAGGATGCATTATCAGCAAGACGATGCTCGACCGACTCGGGTGGCAAATCGAAGAAGCCACAACCATGACAATCGTAGTAGCTGATGGACATGTTGCAACACCACTCGGCAAGGTGCACGAATTACCAATCCGCTTTGGTAAACTTATTATCCCAGTATCAGCAATGGTGGTCGACACCACATCCTACGACCTTGTCATCGGAAATAATTGGTTGAAGAAGGTACGAGCAGTGATCAACCTCGGCGCATGCAAAATATGAATTACATGGAAAGGACGACGTTACGAAATACCTGTCGACTTAGAAAGAGGAGTTCGCCCGCAAATGATAGAAAGTGATGATGAGGACGAACAGAAAGAATTCTTTATGATGCAAATCGTACGAACTAACCAGAAGGCCAAACCTTTGGAACGAAAAAGTGAACAGGCCGCTGGATTTGACCTCTCTACCATCAAAGACATCGAACTACAACCAGGAGAATCATGCATAGTTGGGACAGGAATCGCTGCGAAAATACCTCAAGGACATTACGGCCAAATTAAACCAAGGAGTTCCCTAGCAGCCGCCGGAATTACGATTGACGCAGGAGTTATCGACGCAGATTACACGGGCGAAATCAAGATTGTAGTTGTCAACCAACATCGATTCAACATAGCCAAACTTTATGGAGGAGATCGAATTGCGCAGTTGATAATCATACCCATCTGGACAGGCAAGGCCGTAGAAGTAACCAATCTCGAAGAAACGACCAGAGGAAACAAAGGGTTCGGATCTACTGGAATGAATATCGCGAAAATCGTAACAGAACTCAAGCACGCACCCAAGACGGTGAATAAGAAGGCATATACTTTTGGAGAACAACTCGGCGAGAAAGAAAAGAAGGAGTTGCAAGAGCTTATCGACGAGTACTTTGACATATTCGCAACAACCTTCGAGGAGATCAACCTAAAACTGCCAAAGCATTTTCATCATATCAACGTCCAAGGGCACCCCCCGATCAAATGCGCACCGTACCAAACACCACCGGCATATATCGAATGGCAACAAAAAGAAATCGACGATATGGTCAAAGGAGGAATGGCCGCTGAAACAGACAGCCCATAGGGATTTCCGAATGTCATCACACCAAAGAAAGGACTAGAAGCTGGGACCTTTGCTCCAAGAATGTGTACCGACTTTAGGAAACTAAACGACATCACTAAAGGAGACGCCTTCCCGATACCAAGAATCGATGATACTTTTTCAAAGATACCAGTTCATGCAAGCCTCTACACAACTCTCGATATGACCAGCGGATATTATCAAATGGGACTTGACGAAGAATCACAGGAAATTGCTTCATTCGTAACCCCACAAGGCCATTGGAAATATTTACGAATGCCGTTTGGACTCAAGAATGCCCCAGCCAGTTTCCAGAAAATGATGACCAAAATATTCGGAGATCTTGTCGGAAAAACGTTATTGGTGTATATTGATGACATCACAATATTTACAGTAACATTCCCGGATCACATCAAGGCACTACACGAAGTATTCAACCGAATGAGAACCGAAGGCCTTTATTTAAAACCAAAGAAGTGTACATTCGCTGTGGAAAAAGTTACGATGCTTAGACATATCATCGACAAAGAAGGAATCCGAACTGATCCAGCCAAAGTGGAAGCCATTACCAAATTCAAGAAACCTACCAACCGAACAGAAATGCGTGCCTTTCTGGGATTAGCCTTGTACTACCGGCGATACATACACAATTTCGCAAGCTTAGCCGAACCTCTGTACGCAACTCTCACGAAAAGCTACAACTGGGCAGAAATCGACGAAGAACAAAACGAACTCGAGCAAGAGGCGCTAAACGCATTAAAGAAGGCTCTGGCAACCGCACCCATACTGGCAAAACCGAACTGGACGAAGCTTTTTAAGCTTTATACCAATGCAAGTGCAATAGGAGTAGGAGCAATCCTCTCACAAGATGATACCAAAGGCTTAGAACGAGTAATTTGTTACGCAAGCAGAGGAACACGCGGCGCAGAGAAGAATTATGAATCAACCAAACTGGAGTGCCTCGCAGTCGTATGGGCAGTCAAGTGGTTCAGATATTACCTCATCGGACGACACTTTGAAGTCATCACGGACCATTTGGCACTTAAATGGTTGTTCAACAGACCCG
>RBNK01001391.1:0-15660 GCA_003990785.1 Endogone sp. FLAS-F59071 | reverse complement strand
CCATTTCGGGTCTAATTTTGCTGACCATGAAGACTCTACTATGTTCCGGTATAGTAAGACTTGGTCACCAATCTTCAATTTTTCGGTTTCCTTGTGTTCCTTGTCATAATTCTTCTTTTGTTGGTCTTGTGCAATGGCAATAAATTCTCTTGCCTTGTTTCGGATGTTGTGTAATTCTTGAATTTCCTTTGTCACACGATGCTCGATTTGCTTTTCCCAGGAGGTGTGGCTGGGTTCCGGGGTGGTCATTACTTGATCTACCAGCTGATGAGCTTTCCTTCCATAAGCGAGCTCAAAAGGGATGAACTTTGTTGTTTCTTGTTTCATTGTTTGTAGTACAAATAAGGCGGAAGGTAGGTATAAGTCCCAATCCCCTCCTTGTAATTATACTACTTTAGCAATTGTGTTCTTGATGGTTTGATTTGTTCGTTCAGTGAGTCCATTTCCTTGAGGGTGGTAGGCAGTAGTCTTTATCTGGCGGATCCCGAAGTGTTGCGTCAATATCTGCATAAATTCATTAATGAATTCAGTTCCTTGGTCGGAGGTCATTTCATAAGGTATTCTATGGCAATAGATAATATCTTTGTAGATAAAAGGTGCAATATTAAGGGCATCTGTAAGGGGTAAGGCTCTTGCTTCGGGGTACTTGGTCAGGTAGTCTACTGCTACTACGATGTATCGATTTCCTCTAAGTGTTCTTAGTAGCGGTCCAACAATATCTATTCCAATATGTTCAAAGGGTCCTCCAGGTACAATCGGTTGTAAGGTCTCGATTTCCTTTCCTCGGCACCTCTTCTGGCAAGTGTCACATCTCCTGATATATTCTCTAATGTCTTCGTACATATTCTTCCAATAATATTTTTCTGATAGTCATTGATATGTGTTGTCTATGCCCATGTGTCCTGCCAGCTGATGGTCATGAGAAGCCTGAAGAACCATCTGCTTTTTGTATTCAGGAACTACAAGTTGTATCTGTCCTCTGTGTCGCCGGTAAAGTATATTATTCTTGATAAAATAGTTAAGTGCCGTTGTCCATATAAGCCATTGATCATTTTCATTCGTTGTTCCAGTAAAGGTTAGGTTACTGAGGTAATCCAAATATCCGTTATAGAGTTCAGTGTTCATTGGGTAGGTATATTCTTTTTGGTTCGGGGTGTTGATCTCGGATAAATTGAGGTAGGCGTGAGAGGGTGTCCACATTCTGATGATTCCGTCCTTTTCTGTATTGCGTCATGAAGTCGTATTCCTGCAGTATAGCTAGCCATCGTGCATACATTCCTGTCAGATTTGGCTTATTCCAAAGCCATTTGAGAGCTGAGTGGTCTGTTATTAGGGTGAACTGCTTTCCAATCAGGAAGTGGCGAAAGTGTTGTATGGCCCAAACAACTGCTATGCATTCTAGCTGGGTGGCTCCATAGGAAGGTTCTGCTCCATGGGTGGCTCATCCTGCATAAGCAATCACATGCTCTCCATCTTTATCATCTTGCGCCAAGATTGCTCCGAGTCCAAATGACGATGTATCAGTGTACAGCTTGAATACTTTCATGAGATCCGGTCTTGCCATAACTGGTGCATGGGTAAGTGCTTCCTTGATCAGGTTGAATGCGGTTTGTGCGGCTAATGTCCATTCCCATACTCTTCCCTTTCTTTGCAACATGTGCAGGGGTGTGGCAATTTCAGAGTAACCGGGGATAAATCTTTTATAGAACTGAACTAGTCCTAGGAATCCTCGTAAGGCCATCTTATCTTGCGGGATTAGAAAGGCCTTGACGATCTCGGTCTTTTTTGGGTTCGGGCGGATTTCTCCTCCATCGATTATAAATCCGAGGTATTCGATTTTCTTCTGTCCAAAGTAGCATTTTGATAGCTTGATCCTTAGTCCATATTTTCTGAGTCGTTCAAATACTTCCTTCAAGGTCACCATGTGTTCTGCGAAGTTCTCTGCATAGATGTTGATGTCATCGATATACACGATCACTCCATGTCCAATTAAATCATAGAAGATTTCGTTCATTGCGGCTTGGAAGGTGGCGGGTGCATTACAAAGTCCAAAGGACATTCTTGTAAATTCATACTGTCCAAACGGTGTAACAAATGCTGATTTCTCCTATGCTTTAGGCGTCATTCCGATCTGGTTATATCCTGCCCATAGGTCCAAGGTTGAGTAGATTTGCGCCCTTTTCAACATGTTTTGTAAGTCTTCTGAGTGGGGGATCGGATATGCATGCTTCTTGGTGACTGAGTTTAATTTGCAATAGTCGATAACCATCCTCTGTCCATCCTTCTTTGGTACTATACTGATAGGTGATGCCCATGGGCTTTTTGATCGTATGATTACTCCTGACTTCAATAGCTCTTGAACATGCTTTCATACAAAGTCATGATAGTTGGCTGGCAATCTATAGGGTGCCTGTTTGATTGGTTTGGCGTCTCCTGTATCAATATGGTGCGTGAAGAAGGCTTGATCCGGCAGGTCCTTGAAACTGATTGCGATAATATCCTCATACTCCTTCAGTAGGTCTTGCAATTGTTTCTTCTGGTTTGGTAACAGGTTTTCATTAAGGGAGTAGATATGCTTCTTAGCGCTCTCCTGGTCATCTAGTCTCTCCATTATCACATTTGCTTGCCCAGTCGATCCAAATCCTTTCCTTCCACGTTGTGTTTCTTCTAAATTTTCTACTTCTTCCAAGGGTTGTTGTTCGCATTTGATGATTACCATCTGAGCAATTCGATCACCTTGGTATACCTTGAATTGGCTGTGGTTGTGGTTTACCAGTCCAACCTCAATTTCTCCCCTGTAGTCTTCGTCTATTAATCCAGGGAATGCTCCTATTCCAGAGTTGCGGTAGAGTCCACTTCTTGCCCATACTTGTGCACATTGTCTGGGTGGTAAGGCGATAGCAATTCCAGTTTTTACGAAGGCTGATGATTTTGGTTCTAGAGTGTAGTCTTCATCCGCGTATAGGTCGTATCCTGCGGCTCCTTCAGTTTTTCTCTTTGGTGTAATTGCGCTTTCTGTTAGTTTCTTGACTCGAGTTGCTGTATTCTTTTCTTCAACTGTAAATACTTCTTCAAAGGTAGAGACATTCGGCTCCTTCCACTGTTCGTGAGTTGTGTCCTGAGGTAGGTTTTGCCACAGGTCCTTCCACCACCAATAGCGCATGCTGATGCATTCATCAGGGTGAACTATTTCCTCCAATGCGATGATTTCTTCCTCTGAGTCTGAGTCACTTTCTTCAATCAGGATAGGTCCATCATCTTCATTGTCTTCCTGAAATAGGGCTCTGACTTCAATGGTTGTCTGCGTGGTATAAACTTCATTGCTCCATTCCTCAGGTACTTCCTCTTCTTCATTCTCTTCGGGTATCGTCTGTTCTTGTTCTTGGTTGTAGCGTTCCTTCCAAGTCCCATGGTAATTGATGTCGTATGGTTCGTCCGGATATCTGACCCAGTTTTCACATTCCCAGAGGTCATAGGGGTTGACTTCATCCCAATAGCATCCTTGCAAGTAGGTGTTGCGATTTCCCCAAAGACGTCCTTTGCCGATGTGTCCAATATTCGTCCAGAAACAGTCCCACACTTCTCCAGTGTTGTCTGCGAATGGGTGAGGGTTCCTTCCGTTATACGGCCCATGATTCATCGAGGGTGGAGTCCTTCGGCGGGTCTGTGACAATCTTGGTTTCCTGATCTTCTTTTCTGTTGGCAGGTGCATCTCCAAGGTATCTTAGTAAGGTATCAATTTTGTATCGCTGCAGGTGTACATCATCTCGGCGCAATAGATGCATTGCTCACAGAATGGACATCTAGTGTTTCTCATATTGTACTCAATCAACTGGTTCTTCTCCATAGGTGTCAGGTAGCGGTATTCACTATTGATCATCACGTTTGCTTCTTCTTCTTCTACTAAGTTGAGGTGCGCCTGTCCAGAGGTTATTTCTTCATCTGTGTCACTTTCGTCTTCTGGTCTCTGAGTGAGTTTCGGTACTACTCCTTTCTGAATATCCAGAGGTACGCTGAATTTCCTTCCATGGTTGACGAAGATTAATTTCTGTGCATCCAGGTCAATTCTAGCTTTGGCTTTCTTTAACCAGCTGTTACCTAAGACGGCATTATAGGATTGTGCATCGGTGACCACCATTCTGACGGGAATTATTTCTGTTCCAAACTGGACTGGTACTTCTCTAAGTACTCCTAGAGGTACGCTGCTTTTTCTACTTGCGACCACCAAGGTAGAGGTAGCGGGTTCATCAATATCCCATCCTAGGCAGTCTAGGAAATGCTTGGCAATAATGCTGACTCCTGCTCCAGTGTCAATAATAACTGAGCATGCTAATCCTCCAATATTGCATTGTGCGTAGGCGGATGAGGTATAAGTTCGCTCCTCTTGTTCTTTAGCGGTGTTAACTTCCTCGAATCGGATGGTTGGTTTGGTTTCGGTAATCTGCGTTTTCACCTTCTGCTTTGTTGACAGTGCGATCTGGAAGAGTTGTTTGAAGGTAATGTTGGCCTTTTGGCCGGCAATGTCCTCCCATAGATCATATTCGAATTCTCTAACTCTCCTAGGCTTCTTCTCTTTATCTTCTTTCTGATCTGTCATCTCTTCATCTCTGGTAGTTGAAGTAACTGTCTCGCCAGGTTGCATTATCTATTTGAAGGCTTTGTCTCATTGATCTTCATTCAACTGTTATCTCTGTGTTGGCTTCTTGGGCTTCTCGATGACAACCTCAGGTTCCTAGATCAGCTTCTTCCTTGGGTAGGGAGTCTTCCTAGTGGTGGCGTGGCTAACTGCTTTGACAGGGTAGGCTTCCAGGTATTCTTCGCTGAATTCTTCATCTTCTTCTTCGATTTCTTGCACTACGTTGGCATGGTCGGCCTTCTTTACTTCCTCTCTCTCTCGTCCTTCCTTCCAACTTCTAGTTTGGCAATTTTTGGCAAAGTGACCACGTCTTCCACAGAGGAAGCAGTTTATCTTGGTCTTGTTGTATTCTTCGGTGACGAAGGTTCCTCTCGGTTGCTTATTCTGGCAGATCACCTTAGCTTCAAGATCGGCTATGTGTGCTGTCATTTCTGAAAACATCTTGGTAATCTTCTCCATTTCATCTTCGTGAGTTATCTTTCCTGTTTTTGCTATGACTGTTGGTTTGATAGTGTCCTCCTCAGGTGGTTCGGCTGATGCAGATACCATTTGAACTACAGGTATTCCAGTGCTGAATTTCCTGCGTAAATCTTGTGGTAACTTATCATATAGGGATGCCGAATGTCCTGCTTTGGTATTCCAAAAGGCCTGTGCCATTCTGACTTTCTCTTCCATACTTCAAGGGCCAAACCTCTTGATATGGCATTGGATGTCTGCGGGTAAGCCATTCATGAACACCATTTCTCATACAACCAGGCTGGTTTCTCTACAAAGTTGCATATACTGATCGATGGTATTAACCCAGTCTTCTGGGCATTGATTGATTGATATCTTCATGTTGAATAGCTGTTCCTTGATTGATTCTCGCTTCTGTTCGGTAAAATACTTCTCCTCTAGCTAGGCTCTTGTAACATCCCAATAAGCGGTGGCTAGTGCTGTGGCAGGGGGGTTATTTCCGGCTGCTGCTGTGGCTGCAAGGATTAATCCTCCTAGTCCGGTGGCTGCTACATCCGTCAGGGCTACTCGGTATGCTTCTCTTGCAGGTCCTCTGAGTTGGGCAGCCAGGATAGGCAACTATCGGGTGCTGACCATTCCTTTGGCTACGAAGTAGCTTTCCAAATCATCTAGGAATTCTCGAATATATTCCTTTGTATATCCATAAAAGGTAGGTAGTCTGTCTGTCATGGTTTCTTCGTCCTTTTGAGGTCTTCTCCTAGGTAGTTGTAGTAATACGGTCAGTGGCGGTGGTAGTGCCATTCTTGCTTTTGTCTTCCATTATAGGTTTCGGCAAGTTCGGTTATGCAATATAGGTAACAAATCGGTCAATGTGTCGATTGATTTCCTGCCAGTCGGCACCAATTGTGACGGACTAAAATATATTAACGGCGAGATACTCGGAATTGAGTAAGTGCAGAAAATACGTTTCAGGGGTCTTAGCGGTTTATGCGGTAGCGTCTTAAGAAAGGTGTCATGTAAGTGTTAACTAGCAAGAATTTAGTGTGATCGATCGAATAAAGTGTATCTGTTAGAATCTCAAAACTATATCAATTGCTTACTCCTTGAGTAAGGCTTCAGTATCCCTTGGGTTGTCTGTTGTAAGCTTCCCTAGCTTGTTGTAGTCTGAATTTTATTAATAATTGCGAGCGGGGTATTTATAAGAAATTACAAGGTGCTATATAGGCAGCTACCCAGGTTACTACTTGAATTTCTGATTGGCTCGGCTAAATATAAGGCACAAATTAATTGGCTAATGATATATCAGATCGAAATACTATTTCAGGTTATAGCGTGATTGCGGATCTCAACAACGCTAAAGGTCTTAACAATGCTAAAGGTCTTAACAATGCTAAAGGTCTTAACATTGTTGAAAGTCACATGACTTGATCTCACATGATCAAATTGTATGTCGTCACAAAATGTTCCGTCACAATATACTATCATAATATATACTTTTGTTATATATACTTTATAATATGGTGAGGGCAAGAGAGAAGCAAACCCGCGCCGAAGGCGTGGGTTGCGACTCTCGTCGTCATAATAAAAATATATATTATTACACTATACAAGTTCCTTAATAGTAGAATATTATATTATAACAACAATTTTAAATTAGCTAAGCCACCGATTCTATTTGCTACCATTAAATTTACTACTTCAATTTACTATTACTTTTCTGAATTTTCTAATTCAATTTTCCGCCACTTTCTTAATATACAAGGTAAGGAAAAGCAGTCCAAAATGCTAGTCACGCAAAAAAACATTTCCGTGTATCACGTGAATGAGACGTACTTTTATATATAGCCGGAGACGACGCGAAACGCGCTATTCGTTTTATCTCTAAAGTAATAATGAGGCCCAAGGTTATAAGTTCAAAAAGGAGAGCCTGTGAACATTCCCATCGACGCTCAATTCTCATTGATACCTATACTTATCTGGACAAGATCACCGATCAGTCTAAGTTGCCCTTGACCTTGGACGAGAATGACCTGTTCAGCGACTTTTGGGACACTTTACCAAAATGCCTGCAGGACAAATTTGTGAACGCAGTCGAGATTCTAGAAGAGAACGCTAAGAAGGCAAATACTGAGGTTGTTATAAACTTTGTTTGTTATTTTACTTTTCTTATTATGATTATTTACACTTATTTACCTTTCAAACATCAGTTTATATCAAAACACACTCTTTGCGACGAAGCTATTGATCATGAATGTAAAGTCTCGACGACTGCTCCCTTGAAGCATAGAAACCTTCAGTTCATCTCAAATGACCAAGACTTTATTGCGGAAAACGCTTTGCGAGCAACAGTATTCACTACTCCTTCCCCTGAACATTCATATCTTCGAGGTGTATCACGGCTGATTAATGATAGGGATAATGATAAAGACGACGACGAAACAGTGGAACTGAGACACGTTTCTCCTTTGCTATTATCTTCCGGGAGCCCAGATCCAATATTCGCCAACATGGATATTTCCCCCTTGGGCTCTAATAATCTCGGCGAGAGAAACAATTCCCCACACTTTCGACGTGTTCTTCGTCCGTATTCCTCTTGGTCTTCTGTTAATCAGGCTTTATATTCGAGACTTAACGAAACCCCGCAGCATGACAAGCCAACCACTCCAGTATATCGTACATTTGCTCAATGCGGAAAACGAAAGTTCATTGATATGTGTATTGATGAACAGCAATCGACAGCAGTGCTCGACAAAAATGCTCAGACATTGGAGAAGATTTACTACAGAGATCCGAAGGTTACAGGCCACTCTCAGCATTACTCTGGTCATATTGACCTCTCCAAAGATATCCAGTGGTCTCCCTCTCTCGAAACTCCTGAACGTCCTTCTGCTAGCGGAACTAACAGGGCTTCACCAGGATTAATAATGCAAAGTCTGCGTGACAGTGCCGCCGAACAAATGCGCGAGTTCGGCGCTGAACCTTCGGACTCGCCCTCAGAGCGCGATCCTATCGGAAGTGAAAATGATCACTCGAATATTATGAAATGGCCACACTCACTGTTGTCCGAACTTGATGATGAGGCGAGACAGACATCCTTCGAGATAGGGTTCTCGAGTGACGGAAATCTCGCCCAGCAAATGAAGAATAAGTCTCGAACAGTTTCTTTGTCGGATATAGATATTCCCGATGAGAAACAAACAATTCCAACAAATTTTCTGTTCGATCGCCCTAGTGACTTGAAGCTTTCTTGTCATATATCGAGTCCACCGTATCAGAGCAATTTACATTGTGAGCGGAGTTATTTCCAACGTGAATATCCTGGTTCCCCATCTTTACGGAAAGGATACCAAGAAGGTATATTCGACGGTTGCGGATCAAAAGGTGATCATCGAGAACACGAGAAATCTAGGTTTTCTCCAAAACCCTTATCATCGTTGGTCAACATACCCATATTGTTACATCCAGAGACATCACCAACCGTTTCCTCTATTCAAGGTAGTCCTTGGCCACAGTCTTTGGTTCACCATAAGAGGATAAGGAATGACGTTATGACCGGTAATTCATTTCCTTTTGGTCTATCATATCACATTTCAATTTTTTTTTTTTTTTTTTTTTTTTTTTTTTTTTTTTTTTTTTTTTTTTTTTTTTTTTTTAAGGAAAAGAAATTCTCTTTATCAAATATTTGTAGACGATAAGGAAAACAGGATCGCCGCAGAATCTGAAGAGAAAATAGCAAGAATCACGACTCGTATTCCTGAGAAGAAAAACTCTACTGATTGCAATGCCCTCGCTGCCAATTCATTATCTGCAAGGATCAAGTATATTACCATGGCACCTGAAAAATTCGAATGCGGGCACTCAGATGATGTGGTTAATAGATTGCCTCTATTGCTGAAAATGGATCAGAGTGATTCAAATCGGAATGAAAATGGACAGTTTGACGACTTTGGCGACGATTTCGATTTGGATAGCTTAGATCAAGTCCACAAGGCAACGCAGGAACTCTCTTCAGTCGACAAACAAACGAGCACTGATGATCCAAAGGCAAAAGGAGGTGAAATTAGTGTTGATTTGAGTGATGATCCAGCTAAACTTGATCCAGCGGAACTTGTTTCAAGGGTTAACAAACTTACAAGCATCCATGGAGGTTTCCAGACTGGTCGGCAGCAAGGAATACACGTTCAAATCTCGACCAAGACCGTTTCAGAGATGTTCAAAACCCTTGAGCCGACGACATCGTCTCATGATGACATTGCAGGGCCATTTGGAGGCCGTGCCCAAAATACTACCTCGGATTCAACATCTCGTGGGGAGGAGGCCATTGTCAATAGATTAAGTCGACCGATGACGTTGAAAATGATGGCCAAGGATGCTCATAGATCGAAAAATTCGATGAAAAGTATAGAATTCAATGCATTGATGGCCAGTCGGAATGGCCATGTTGATCCTGTTGTCATGACCTCAAGATCAGATGTTGAACTTGCACAAACCTCCAAGCTGGCAGATCTCACAAGTCACTACTCTAGACCCTTTCCCCTCACTGACGATTCTGTGCTTAAGTGTGCAGCGCAGGTTTCAACCCTCCCCCAAAAAACATCAGCACACGAGATGATATCCCCATTTCCTTCAACGTCTTGTAGACAAGCCGCTGATATTGATGTTTATCTTGATGTTTGTGGTGATAAAAATATGGCTGCAGGGAATGCGCAAGCTGACAACGATCAGCAAGCCGATATGTTAAAGTGCACGTTATCTAACACAGTAGCGCAAGTTAATTCGACATGCAAACCACAACAAAAGTTTAACCAGATCGTTGGCACTACGAATTACGGTTTCGAGCCTGGAAGGCTTAAGTTTACCCCTTTCAATGACCATTCTGGCTTTATTCAGTCGGCAGGGCATTCCCGAAATTTGGCGAAGAATGTCGATCAGAAATCCACTGGACCCTCCATTTCGGGATTTACAAGTAAGAAAACATGGTCAACACCGTCTGCGTTAGCAATGGAACGAGCTAAGCGACTATTCACAGATATCGACGATGGAGATAACTGTCAGATAGAAAATCTTGATTCTTTGACGAGTTTCGGAGGATTCCGTAGCGCAAACGAGAAGGAAATCGTAATACCATCAAAGATAACGCAGATACAGTTGGGGGTTGTTCAAAATTTAGGTATGGAGCCCGAAATTAGTAGCACTATCGATACCAAATGCGCGTTAGATTATCAACGTCCTGCGAAAGATTATATAGCTAACTCTAAGCCAGTGTTGCAAACAACCGGTGAGACTTTGATAATGTCTTTATCGCCCGTGACAACAAGCACAGATCAGCACAGAAGATCAGAAGACAATCAAATGTCTTCAATGAGGCTGTCTTTTGGTCCAGGTAACCTAGAGGTGAAAAATGTCGTTATGACCGATCAGTGGGCATCTGCGACAGCCTCCTTGGATGAAGCGTGTAATTCATATGATCAGTTAAATGTCAAGAACCATGCAGGGGTGGATGCGAAAGAATCTATTCAGATTTTTTCTGGTAGCATTAAGCCTTTTGGTAATGCATCTGTTCTAGACGACTCTACACCAATCTCATTGGGCAGATCAAATTCTCTTGAACCTAGACCGTCTGCGTTGTCAACTTTGTCAACCTCTGCGTTGTCGAGGGAACGTGACAGCCAGCTACTTGCTAAAATATATCCTCATGTAGCAGAAGTAGACAATCTTATACCTCAAGATCCATATCACGACGAACAGGATGAAATTATGGCATTGAACTCCACTTTGGGTCATTACGGTGGATTCACTACTGCTAACGGGAAGAAAGCAACCGCAATCTCAACGAAGGCGCTTTGCGACGCATTTGCGGTCTTTAGTAGAGATTCGCAATGTAATAAGCCAATCACGACAGATCGCATTTTCCCACCTCAAACTGCTACCAAGGCCCAGCCTGGTGATCTAATTGAATGCTCTGCACCAATTATTACGAGAAGCGGCCACCAAATGGATGAATTAAATACTTTAACGTCTGATGCTCAGGTTGGCCTCTCAAATGATATCATGAAACCACCACGACATCTAGAAATAAGTGCAGCTCGAAATCCACTTCCTAACGGACCAACTGTAATGAAATTCAATGGATTCGCCACTGCTAGTGGGAAACCCATGCCAGCTATCTCAGCGGATCGTTTGAAGGAGGCGCAAGCTAAACTTCTGGATTCGTACGATTCAGACTTTATGGAGTTCCCACAAACTGGGAATTTGTCAGATGACACCCGTATGCAATTAGGCGTAAATCTTTATACTGTCCCTACTTGTACGCAATATAACAGTCCAGGCGTAATGACGACGTCAGATGAAGCGATGCAACCGAGCAAACAAACTTCTATTGGTATATACAAGCAAGGCGGATATAACCATTCGAGTGATAAGACATTCACAGTAGGCGAGGTTTCACTACCGGCTACGCCAGAGAAACCAGAGTCACTTTCTATATCTACCACTGATTTATGCCATAACGGCATGCCCATATCGAAATCAGTGCCGATAACTAATAGAACTAGGATTGGTGAGATCCCGGTAGATTTACACCGCAATCTTGATCTACTGTCATCCTCAATCTCTAATTGCAATACTAGCAAAGCTACACCATCAGGATCACCAATGAATGGTTCCGCACACCAATTGCGTTCTCTTGAAGTGACCAAGTCTATTCGAACCCCTCATCTAACTTCTACTTCACTGCGTCGACGAACAAATTTAAACACTCTCGATGGTTCACTGGCTGGAGGAAAGGTTTCTACTTCACCAGCTATCCGATTGAGAAGCTCTGCTTTGAAATCGTCGCGGTATCGGCCGTTCAGATCGCCTTTGAGATCCGATCGAATAATATCTCGTCCAGTTGAGACCGAAGCTATTGGATCAGCTAACGTATTTAAGGCTGCGTCTTTGGTCAAAATGACTACCTTGTTTGACTTGACAAGTATGTTTTCCTATGCTTAAAATATAATGTTTTGGTTTCCACAGTGGCATAATCTGACCAGAATCCATTTTTTTTAATACCGCAGGCATCGGTAATCGGCAAAAACTTGACGCATTGGTAGCAAGACGTCCACTGGAGCTAGGTGAGAAGGAATTGTTGCTGATGCATGTGTAAGTCGAACAAACCTTTCTTGGTGGAGTGATTTTATATTTAAGCTAACTAATTTACTAAGTTAGAAATTTGAATTATTGAGTCCTCTGGACGTTGTTCATATGACTTCTTCTCTAGCGCAACACTTCCATTTTGGAACCTGGGGATCAATGGAGGCCCGAGGTGCAATTCTGGATGTTGGAGCATTGCCACAATATGCAACTCCCAATTGGGTCAATAATCATTATCGTTGGATTGTGTGGAAACTGGCGTGTATGGTTAGAAATTATCCAGAACATTTTAGAGAATGGTGGTGTGCTAGTAAGGTGATCGAGCAGCTCCGGTATAGGTCAGTAACAGTCTTATTGGCTGACTATATTAGCTTTGAATGACTTATTCGGAGTATTTAACGCCACCTTGTAGGTACGAGCGCGAAATCAACCATGCCCATAGATCTGCCATAAAACGGATTGTCGAGCAGGATGATACTGCATCAAAGCATATGGTTTTGTGTGTAGCTGACATCCTCGACGGTCACAAGGCCGACATTAAAGGTGATATGGAATGACATTTTATACCACAAGCAATCTAGAAGCTTGATAGTCAATACATATCATATTACTAACCTCTTGCAGCTTTATCTTTGCAGGTGAAATTTCCAATGGCATTGAAAGCGATTCGAAAACGCGAAGTGTTCTCGAGCTGACGGATGGTTGGTACAGAATCTTTGCAACGGTAGATAAGGTGTTGCAGCGTGCTGTTGTAAAGGGAAAGATCAAGATAGGATCAAAGTTGTCGATATGTGGTGCACAGGTAAAGGAACAGGAACTAGATACATTTTACAAGCGGATATCATCATTTCTGTTAATTAACTTGTTCTTATGAACTTTTAACGTTGGTCAGCTTTCCGGAAGCACGGAGCCAACTCCTGTCCTGGAAATATCCATGTCCAAGCTATTGACGATTTCTGCAAATGGGACGAAACCAGTAAGCTGGGATACTAAACTTGGATATCAAAAACAACCAATAGTATCTCGTTCGTTGTCGAGCCTTTGTTGTGACGGTGGTCTTATTCCATTTGTGGATGTGGTTATCATGCGTAAATATCCACTCGCGTTTAATGAGATTTTAAGCGATGGGTCGATAGTAACGAGGACAGCCAGAGAAGAGGATTTAGCGGAAAGAGAGCATGAAGTGAGTAGATTTGCTTTAGGATTATTTTGATTGCCGTGTTCTTCATTTCGGTTGATTTTTGGAGCACACTTACGGGAACTTATCAAGTGAGTTTGCTGAATATGTAGGCTTATAAGGAGAAGCAACTCGAATTGATTATTGCCGAAGTTGAGAGAAAAATGACACAAACCAGACGGAGTTCATTTCAACCGATTGTCGAACACGATTGCTTGCAGGGTCAGTGATGTATGCTTTTTTTTTTTTTTTTTTTTTTTTTTTTTTTTTTTTTTTTTTCGTATTTCATGCTGTTGTAAACACTGAAGGTCATAACCGCTTATGACAATTCTGTATATAAAATATCTATACCGCAAATTTGCAGACTTAAACGTTGATACTGCTCAGGAACTACACCAAATGTTTATTGAAGGACAAGATGAAACGGCTTTCTACGAGAGTCTGATTTCAAAACAACAAGAGAAGCGTGCGGAAATCGATCAAAAAATCAATGAAAAAATCAACGTGGGTACCCGTGTTCGAAAAATCTTTTCCTTTTGCTGACAATGTATTAATGAAACGAAACTCTTTTCTGGCTTGATCCCAGGAAAGACAATTGGATAGAAAAGTTTCAGCCTTTTTTAAAGTTAAATTATGCGACTATCCCAAACGTGGGGGCCTGAGAAAACGATCCGAAGCTTCACTTATTATCGGCAACGCGAATGCCTCCAAATTTGATGAACTACATGAAGGCAGGCGCTATCATGTAAGCTGTTTCTTATTCTACGAGTAGAAGCAGTAATATATATATTGCTTGTTTTTTCTGAGTATACTGACGAATACAAAACATGACATTAGATATATACTCTCACAGCTCTAGCCAAACATGATCGTGTTGCCCGTGCCGATGCGCCATGGACGGATAGTATAAGGCTTAAAACTACTCCCAAAACCAAATGGCGAGAGATCGATTTGATTGAAGGAATACTAGAGACCTCGATGTACTGTCCCCGCATAGTGTCAGCATGCAATAGCCTAAGTGAAAGGGAAAAGGGCGGCGAGGTTGATCTTGTGGTGATCATATTGGGTAGGTGGTTTTTTTTTTTCCTTAATATATATAATTATATATGTATATATTTCTCTCTTAACGCCTCTATTCTTTGTTAATGAATAAATGAATGCAGATATTGCCTCTCCGATCAAGTCACAAGCTTATGGTCGCTCCTCGTTGAAGCAAACAATGCTTGTGACTGATGCCACAGAACAAATAGTGCAAATTGAGTTCAGCAAGTTGACTCGTGGGATACAAAATTTGTGCAAGGTACGCATACGAATTGTTACTTATTGATTTACTCTTCATTATTTTTTGGTAGCACAATGGAATCCACGAGTGTAACAATAAATTCTCACTACACAGATTGGGGACATCCTAGGTATCAAAAACTTACGATATAGTCTCTATGATCCGAAATATGCGATTTACACACTCAAAGCTTCGGACGATATAGAGCTTTATCAGGCAAACTCAACATGCCGAGTAACATACCTTGCGTTAGCCATCGAGGAACTGGACCGTTGGATAAAAGCGGAACCTAATCGCCTGAAAAATTTGAAGGAGCAGGCTGCAGTTTTGACGGGTCAGCTAACTCCAATCCTCTAATTGTCATTTGATTTGTGAAAGTAACCTTTTATATTAAACCTTTGAGTTTATACATTGGACTCTAGATAATATACTGCATAGCTTTAAATATATTGTGGCGTCAAACCTGGAAAATAAAGAATTTCGCAGAAAACAAACCTATTTTAGCTATCTTCATAGTGCCGTAGCTACATTATAATTTTCTGCTATCATGTCAAGGTTTTCTGATGCTGTGACAAGATTGAGATAACATAGCAAGATTTTTTTTGATATACTAGTAAGAATCTTTAACACAATGCCTAGTATACTTAAAGCTAAAACTATATTCTTATTTAAGTAAAGCTAAATTACTATCTTTATGGTTATGATAACATTGTTTACTTTTAAATAGTATATTCTATAATAAAAAAATAAAAATTAAACTACAAACATTATAGAATATGGGTGTAAGAGTGATATATAAAAAGGCACTGATAAACACTTGTAGAAACATAATAAAACAATTATGCCTGCCATTAACTGCCTTATCCTACCCAACCACAACAATGCAATACTGCTAGGAGATCAACTCCACTTAGACCAAACTATGAACAGATCAAGAATATGGTGGAGAATGCAATCATCAACTGACACAATGAC
>RBNK01001390.1:0-15666 GCA_003990785.1 Endogone sp. FLAS-F59071 | reverse complement strand
TTTTTTTTTTTTTTTTTTTTTTTAAAAAAAAAAGAAAATTAAAATTATTAATTTTAATTTTAATTTTTTTACTTTTGAAATTTTTGATTTTTGATTTAATTATTAATTTTTAATTTTTAATTTTAATTTTAATTTTTATTACTTTAATCTGTGGATCACGATCTGCAAGTTTTAAAGGGGATACGGATCGGTCTCATGCTGAGAGAAGACAAATAAGAAACCAGGAAAGAGCAAAAATGTACGGGAGAATAGATACGTGATAATAAGTCCTGGAAAAGGAGGCGCAGGGTGATCGCATGGACCACACACATGGATAGCATTTCCAGAGAGGAGACAAACTTTACCAACTTCAAGCCTTTGTTTATCAGACTATCGGACCCATGATTTTCATTTCCGATCAAGATCAGTGCCTTTGGCACCACACCCAGGTAACACGGATTTTAATAAGTATCATCATACACGTCAAACCTAAGCATGCAGCCCACTTAATAATATGTACCGACTTCATTTAAGTAACAATTGCGTCTGATTTTGGCCATCTCCTTCTTCCACACGACCCCATCCTAGAGCAATTCCGAGTATCCAAGTGTGTAATTCGTTTCACAGGCACAATTTTTTAGAACACAAGTTCGATAAAGACTTACCTAAGCCTTAACCAAGACCAAAACTGCAAGCGCGTTGAGTGGTCATATGGGTCTCCGGTGATACGATTGTTGATCCGTGCCGGCAAACTTTGCCTGGACTTTTCAAAAGTTCTATGATTGAGTATGTTATAGGAGTCTCTTTACAGGATTCTGAGAGACGTGAGCTCTGAGTAGATAAATTTATTCAGTTGTAGTAGCAATTTGCTTTATTATTATTATTATTATTATTATCATTTTTAATTTATTTTTTACACCGAATATTTAATGACTCACTTTTTTTTTTTTTTTTTTTTTTTTTTTTCTTCTTCTCATTCGCAGTCTCCAATGGCGTTTCTAATCTCAATCAACCAAGCTTGCCAATGAGCGCAGAGAGCGCAGAGAGTAATAAAATTGGAAGAACTCAGAATATTCGTTCCAGGGTCTATATATAGGGACTGTACATACGTTGTCATGGAAGCCCTGGATACGTGGCATCGGTGGCTTTTTTATTTTTAAGAAGCCTGAGAGGAGGAAAATAGTACAGTAAGCACGATTTGTTGAGGGACCAATCGGTTAGTCTATTTTTGGCTCGTTCTGTTAATCATGAAACTCGTTTTAAAGGAAACTCCGGACGTTAATAAAGGAGATGCAAAGAAATTTCCAAGGGACGAGCTCAGCGATACCACTAGAACAATAAACCTGGTGCTAAAGCTACCTGACCCAACTAAGTTTCCTCTCCCCGCCCAACCGAACTGGTCCATAAACTCTGATTACCTTTGATCATATAATTGATTTGTGTGTTCGTGGTACTAGGAAGAGGTAACTGTTCCAAGCTTTATTTTATGTTACAATGTTTGGTCTTACGTATGATACCAAGATTCAAGTATACATATAACGAAGGAGGTAGAGAAAACTCAAGAATGGTCAAAGAGAAGGTTTCCCAACACGTGATCCGCGTTATCGTGGTGCCGGTCTGCCGGTTTTGGCGATGTAGCGTGTTTAGTGGCTGCGTTGAGAAAGTTAACACGTTTCCTGTGAACTTTTCTTACAACTCTCTCCAAAGTTCCTTCGTTATTCGCCCTCGTGGTCGATTCGATGACCAATAATCCGATTGTAGCAGGGGTTTACGGTTAACGTAACTTACGAGTTACGGTTAACGTAACTTACGAGTGCGGATCGCACGAACCACCGAGCCCGATGGCTTCAGCAGGGTTCGCACCCCTAGCCGATGTCGTCAGATTTCTTTTGCAAATCGATGTGGCACATTTTCTTATTTTATTTTTTTTAACCTGCATTTGTGGTACGATTATGAAAACTTGGGTTCTCGTAAGAAAGCAAATAACTCCTTCTTTTTATTTATTTTTCTTTTCTTTTTTCTTTTTTCCCCATCACCACGCTTTGCTTCTTATCCTCAATAAAAATCTTCAATAATAAGACCTCAAAATCCTGAATTTTCCTCGTTTTTTTTTTTTTTTTTTTTTTTTTTTTTTTTTTTCCCTCATTAAAAAATAAAAAAAATCGATACCTACGTTTACCTCTGTAAGCGTGATTCTACAAATGTTTATGGCAAAAGAATTCTACGCACGCTTGCGTAGAACCAACTCCTATAACCATAAATTTGGTTTGGTTCTGTCATAACCCATGATCGTCGGAGTCTCTTCTACTGGTTTAATGATTTTGTTTACGAACGACCTTTGTGAAACCTCCCCCCTCTTCTCACTCTCACCCAAGCATTTAATATCAACAACGGTGTCATTTTAGAAAATACCGTGAGCCCCGAATCGACGGGGATCTCTAAGTCATGACTTCTAAAATCGCAGAATCCGAATGCCTTTGTTATTTTTCTTGTTTTTCATATGCCGCATTTATGAAACTAAACAGCCGTCATGCCAAATATTAATGACGAGCCTTACCCAACCAAGAACCCCCCTACCTACTACTTAAGCCTTGATATGGACACTTCGGATTGCCAATATGGGAAAATGTACTTCATATATACACCCCCCAGTAATTGTTCATGGGTGTTTTTTGTTTTCTGACAAGTTCGGAGTTTAGCTAGATGGGGCACGAGTGTAAAAGATGGTATCATTTTACCGTGATATCGGTACCTTGGTTCAACGTCTCTCAGATCCTCTTATTAATATTCATTCGGTACAACCTACAACCAGAGGTGCGAGTTACGTCTAGACGTCTAGAAGACGTAATTAACCGTCCGGGTGCCAAAAAACTTTGAGTCATATATATAATTAATTATATAATTAATTATATCGAGGGCACAGGGGTGTGTATTCATTCCTTCAGTCTGGAACAAAAATCGTAATACAGTTGGAACAAACTAACGTGCTCTTTGGAAAGATAAACTCCTAAAAATAAAATAAAAATAATAAACAATAATAATTAATTCTCAAAACAAAAACTGATTACTACTATCTGGATTATTAACGGAACCAATATGAATTTATCTAGGGTATGATGTATTTCCCAAAATTCGCTGTCCAAAAGACGCGATCTAATTTTCGTGGATGCCACTAATTTTCTAATTATATAGTGGATTTGACGGCTTAAAACAAGTGTTTCGAGCTGGAAGCAAGGTGTATCACCGAGTTGCTATGTATGAGGGCTTTTTTATGTCATTACGAATTTCTTAATGTCGAACTTCAGCGGTTCAAATGGAAGAATTTATTGCCATGAATAAATGAAAATAGTTCGACAAATTACTAGGACATGAACGTGTAATTGACTAATACTTGCAATGAAAACCATCTTACCAACGCAAAATAAAAAAAAAATTATAATTACTCCATTTGCTCCTGATCATGTCCATCAATAGCTTGTCTCATCCCAACCTCTCTTAACCTTGACATGGCCGCCGCAATCTCAAATATCCTAGGCCTTGCATACAACCCGACAATCCATCCCTCTGGATGCACCCTTCCCAGCCCTGCCGTCTCATCCTCTCCTTCTTCATCAAAAACTCTCTCCAACGCGTCCATTGTTTCGTGCATTGTACAGCCCTGAAGCTGACGCTGCGCAAACGTTATCGCATCGGCGATGCAGCGAGTTTGCGAAGTGGAAACGAGCTGGTCAAGTGCAAGAAGGGAGAGGTCTGTAGTGTTGTATTGGATGTGATGAAGAGATTTAGTGACCGGAGGTTTGCCTTTTAGTGGAGGAACGATTGGAATACGAGTAGTGACGGTGCCATAGGTTGTGCCTGAGCAGCATTGGAAATGAATATATATGATTAATCAATAATGATTTAAAAAAGTGCAATTTCAAACCGAGATATGAATTTACAATCGTCACCTCCTTCATCAGCCAGATTAGACGGGAATTCGCACGCAATTTGTTTCGCTCGAACTGTAACGTCTCTGGTAAATCATTCGGGATGAACAACAGAAATCAGTGTTACGCTTTACGACAAATGCCTACAAGAATGACCCCCGCAGTCTTGCAAGACGGGTAAGCCTAATGCTAATTCCTCTGTACATACTTTGGCAAGTAGTTTCTCATCTCTACCACAACATCAGCGACATCCATATAATCTCCGCAACCCCCAATGACAATTACCGTCGCTACGCCGAGCTCGGACGCCATCTGCCGCACTTTATAGATCAGCGGCGTGATGGGCTCATCCGACTTGGCAATCAATTTTTGCATGCGTTTGTCACGGATCAAGAAGTTGGTCGCGCATGTGTCCTCGTCATACAAAAACCCCGTGGCACCAACCTGTGGATAGCATGGAGAAAATGTTAAAGAGTAGGTAAAAAAGATTAGAATTTTGGCATAATTCAACAAACCAGAAATCAAAAGGAACAAAACTAATGGCTGCAAAGCAAACCTCAAGTGCTTCCTGGATGTTTGCTGCCATTGATGTGCTACCGCTTGCGTCTTTGGTCGAGAATCGTTGAGTGTCCTTTCCAAAGGGCAAATTGCTAATGAAAGGCGTAATGTTGGTGCCTTCCACACTGCGCCTGTCAAGGTAAGTAGATGACAATTACAATTGATAAATTTTGTGATCATGCTAGTGGAGTAGGCGAAGCGAAAAAGATAAGTCAAGTTATTACCCGTCCTCTGCACGGATCTTGACAACTCCAGCGTCAGTACAGACGAACTCGCGCCCATCTCCTGAAGCGGCGTCCCAGGTTAGAGTCGCCGAAACATTGGAGCATGCATGAAATTAGCAACGTGCGAATTGACCCGACGCTTGAAATTCAATATTCGTAAGTTGGAGGCAAATCTTCCACACCTGGGATGTAATTGTAGACACCAAATTCAAGCGCTTTCAGTAGCGTTGATTTACCCTAAGTCAATATTAACAATAAAGCATGTTAACAATAAAGCATGTTTATCTAAATAAATCAATTACTAGTTAGAATGAAGTCAGTCTATACAAAATTGATACTTGCATGAAATCCACCACCCTTTTGTTAATTAAAGCGGTTTCGACGAGATAGGAATTAGTAAAAAGTCGAACGTGGTAACGAATCGTAGCAATTTTTTTTTTTTTTTTTTTTTTTTTTTTGCAAAAAAGCCAAGTCCCCTGCTCTTTCAGCCTTCCCTAATAGTGTAGCACCTCTGTACTTTGCCTTTATTCTTTCAAAAATCATACACATACCGTAATCAAAACAATTCCCCTTGGCAGGCCCATACCTTTGATCGGACCTGTATTTGGTAACGTATATTCCACCTCCATTGATTGAGGGGATGCGAACGCGATCTGTGAAAAAAATGGATTGTCATTAATTCGACATATTCAAAGACCGCCATCAAACTAATCCGGACATAGTAAATAGATTCATACAACATCGTCACTAGTCATAGGCAGATCTGACGCGCCGGATTCACGAGGTAGGATAGCACCGTTACAGACAAAGGAAATCAAGCCTTAATTAAAGAAGAAAATAATTTAGGCCCAGTTAAAACGAGTTGACGCCTCCTTTAAAGCCGCATAAGGCAATTTTTTAAACGTAATCGCTTTAAATTGGTCAATATTCTCTTAAAAGAATAAATAAAAATCTTAACTAATAGGGAAATACTTACCACGGTCCCTTAGCTGTCCCCTCAACCATTCCTGATCCTCAACACATTCTATATGTTTACGTAGTTGCGTGGCGTCTAGTGCGGAATAAATAAGCGTGGAGGATACCAAGTGCGACAAGTGTTCGATGAGAATTTGTGCAGCCCAGTCACCAAGTATAGTGCGACCTGTAATTATACAATGAACGGATTTTAAAAGTTAAACAAATAAGAGACAGAATATACATATCTTTTAAGCAGATAAAAAATTTCAAATTTCACGTGAATCTGAGAATGCAATGACTTCACTACAACCAGCACCATTTTTTTGCACATAGTCTAACAAAACAGCCTCGGTTAAAAATGTGAATCCTTCATGCTCACCCTGGGCTGGTAAACCAACCGTACACCTTGCCTCTACCCACTTATTTTTTACCATGACGCTGGTACGCTGCAGCACTTGCTGCCCGGGCTTGTCAATTCTGAAATCGCTGCTTTTTTGGCCCTTCTGGCCTGACCAGCCACCATCGTCTTCGCGTATGTCCAAACGGTTGGAATACACATGATCCCAGATGGCGCGGGTGAGGTAATCCGTAAGGGCGATATTGCTAGGTGAAGTGCAGAGTTAACAAGATTTCTACAAAAAAAAAAAAAAAAATGAGCTCAAAAAATGAAATAATTTACCGAATCTTTGAGGCGTAAAGATCCTGCGGAAACTTTGCAATAGCCTGTGGCACACGCACACGAATCCTTGAGGGCGGTGCGTACGGGTCGGATTGGACGTGATCGATACAAAGTGTAAAGTTTGGGAATAGGAATTCGCCTGGTTCATGTATTAGCAAAATAAGTAAAACAAATAAAATTGATTCGATCCAGCGATTTCAAAAGTGCTGATGGTATGTACATATATATACCTTGGATCTGTTTGTATAAACTATAATGGCGGTTCTGCAAACCAAGAAGAATGTCACGTAAAGTGGTATGAGTTCGAGAATCGAGTCCTAAATATTTGATTTAAAAGATATTGAAGAGTCCCGCATGAAAAATCGATTGCTATAGTGATAATTCGATGATTTCTATGCCAACCTTGAAAGTTTGAAGTAGCAGACTGTGGCGCCACGCGACTTGAAGGGCGCATCGGGCCGCCGCCTAGAGATGAATCAGCAATTTGTGCTTGTAGCCCCTCCTCATGTTGGCCACGACTCCTCCCGCCATACTTGGCCTTGTAATATCGTCTCGACATTCTTGATGTTCCTGATTCGGAAATACAGCGAATTGTTGATGCATTTGACAAGGGAAAACCCGTCACAAACCTCGGTGGGTGACGCAACACCGCAAAAGAAGCCATCATCCCGGTTAGTCTTGGTTAATCCAATGATTCTTCAGCCGGAAGATGAGAGTGAGTAAGTATATAATTATATAATCGTGGACGGTGAGGACCGAATTCTGATCTAATTTAGCCTCATAAGTGGCTTTGAAAATGTGACTATTTTTGTTAATCGTTTTGAGTGCATTTTGACAACGACAAAAAGCCTTGACGGTATATAGACAATGTTCATGAGAGATGTTGATGACACGCTACTGATCAGTTAGATTGGGTCGATCTCCAGCACTATATCCTCAGCTATGATGATGAACTACTGTTCCATTGCTCTTGATTTGAACGAATTTTATCTTTCAAATTGTAAAAATCTACAATAGCATATGCTGATTTCATTACCTTTTGTTTTTGCACATAGACACCTCATCCACGGCAACTTCAATTCGCCCGTCGAGGATGATCTGACTTGTGGCATCAAAGTCCTCGACGCTGGATGTGGCCATGGCCTATGGACAATAGACATGGCGTGCGACTACTCTAACTCTCATTTTACCGGGCATGACATTGACGAGGTGTTTCCCGGCCCTGAAGCAGAGCTTCCCACAAACTGCATGTTTCTCAAGGCAGATACCCTGAACTTGCCCTTCGAGGACGGAACATTCGATTTTGTATTTCAGAGGTAATGCAATTCCCCACTGAGATTAGGTGATGGTTTTTTTTTTTTAGTATTAAAAAAAAAAAGCATGTTTAATATGCTCACATTTTCGATTCGAATATAGGCTACTGGGTACCTTCTTCACACCTGATGAGTGGATCTTCAATAGGTAAGGTCCTAATTACCAGGCTTTCCAGAATACATGTAAGTTCTCACCTATGTTTGCTCAACTTTTGGCTGAATGATAAATTACAGTGATACTGGTGATAGATATACTCTAACTTTCATGTTCAATGGCATCCAATATATATAGTCACCACCGTGACCCAAACACGCGGCATCGACTTGACCTTAATCGATCATCTTGATGATCTACTCAGCTCGGCCGGTGTTGATGTCGTCGAATTTGACCACCTTATCTGTCCAATGAGCGGGAATTGACGTCGCGGTGTGCGCAGCTGTCGGCATGAACATTGTTAGTAATCAACAATACGAGTTGCTCTGTGCTTCACTTCCAGACGAGTTTACCGAATATAAGACATTCGCAAAAATACCATATGCATGCGGGAGGAAGCGAGCATAAACAATTAGAAAAATCTATGTATACTAATTAGAATATATCAGTTGAGCCAATGTATAGTTGTAATCAATGTCAACATTATTTTATTTGAAAAAAAAAAAAACACTTTTGTCGATGTTTAGTAATACCGTTGTTCAAACCATATTGGATCTCCTTTAATAATTTGCTCTATCGAGCGAAAAGAAAGAAAAAAAAAAAGAGATATTTTTGAACGCTTTCATGGGCTTTAAATAACTTTCAGTTTTTCCGGCCGTGAAAAAAGCGGCGAAAGTAGTCACTGTTGAGGTGAGGTGGCTTTGCGTGCCGGCCCTCGATATCACGAGAACTGCGCTTCCCAACCTCAATGACAAAGGTCCTGTGTTTTGGTTCCATCAGCATTGACGAGTTCCTTCATGTCCCCCATATAGTCGAAACTGGCGAGACGATAGCATCAACCGAACAGACTGTTAAGGCCGGTGGGAAAGGTGAGCAGAAATGCCAACACCCATTGCGTTAATAATATCTAGGAGAAGTTCTGAAAGAAGTTTTTCCAGATACGAAGCAAGCGCAATATTAATTGAAACAAAATTTGTCTTTATCACTTTTCCGTCATTTAAAAAAAAAAAAAAAATTCGTCCAAACTGGCACTGGCAGGCGCAAACCAATCTGTTGCTCTTGCCAAGGTAAGCTATCATTTTATGTTAGCTTGTACATACGTACATGCCCCCTGATGAAACTAGAGCGGTTCAAATTACAAACAACTCTTTTTTTTTTTTTTTTTTTTTTTTTTTTTTTTTTTTTTTTTTTTTTTTTTTTACCACATTTTGTCTACACTGGGGGGGAACCCATCAATCGCTGTTATAAAGGCTGGGGCTAACGTCTATCATGCCGGAATAATTGGCAAGGAGGCCTCGTGGGTCCGGGAATATATGGCCTCTGTCGGTGTAGAAGTTGATCATATAATGGTATCGGAAACTGAGGTAAAGTTTTGGTGTGAGCATTTGAATGAGTAGCATCATCTAGTACGAAGAGGGTGTGGCATTGCGCCTACATATTGAAGAGGATTGATTCGACTATTGGCTGCATAGAAGTGTTACTGAACATAAGGTCACTAACAAAAAAAAAAAAAAAATTTAACGTGACGTAAATTTGCCATTAAAATATGAGGGAAATATCACATATTCACTCAAAATTCGCATCTTCAACTACAAACTTAACAGGCAACTGGCCGCGCCATCATCCAACTTAGCACTACCACTCACGACAATGCCATTGTTCTTGTCCCCGGCGCCAACCACACAATCACCTCGGCTTTCGCGCAAACCGTTCTCGAAGATTTCGGACATGGCGATTGGATATTGCAACAAAATGAGATATCATCGGGAGGCGATATTATGCGCATGGCTGCGAATAGAGGTATCTATATAATATAAATATTTTCTGTCAAGTATCTCTGGAAAATTGGCTCCGAGGTTCTCTAAACTGATTTCTATATCTTTCTATATTTACAGGCTTATTCGTTTGCTTCAATCCTGCTCCTCTTACCTCTTCGCTAAGATCAACTTTTCCTCTCCAACAAGTCACCATCATGATTCTAAACGAGGGCGAAGCTCGCGATCTTCACATCCAGCACAGCAATAGCAACGTCGTTACTTCTCACAAGGCCACAGCTCATACATTACTTAATTTGTATCCACGTATGCGGGGGGTTGTGATAACTCTCGGTGGGGAAGGTCTTGTGGCCTTATTTCGTGGTCCCAGCGGAGCTGCAAGGGAGTTTGAGTTACCAGTCGAAAAGGCAGATGTCAGAGACACTACTGCAGCTGGGGATTGTTTTACTGTAAGTTCGCTCGGATGTGGTTATCCATCTTCTTCTCAAGCTCACTCGTTCCTTCCGCACCCAATTTCATCTCATTGATTGATTTCTCCTCCTTATACAGGGCTATTTCTTGGCCTCTCTGATCCGCGAATCCTCTCTCCAAACTAAAGCACAAATTGAAGACGAAGCGTACTTTACCACCGTTCGATGCGCGTTACGTGAGGCAAATGCTGCGGCGTCACTATCAGTTGAGAAGCACGGGTCCATGGAGTCGATCCCGCTGGTGGCTGAGGTGAAGGAGCGGTTGGCAAAGAACGCGTAGGAGATGGAAGTTAACTTTACATCAATCATTTGGAAACTTTATTGAATAAATGGACGATAGTTGATGAAATAAATACCCACGAACGTTCGGCTGGTCAACATCGATCTACACGCGTTTATTTTTGGCTTCACAAATATTGAATGTGGATACCTTTTATTAAAAAATAGCACTCTTGTGAATGACATGGTTTTGGAACATGGGCGTTGAAACATTATTGAATACATTTTTCAAGTGTGCTGTGCATGCATTAAGATGTTGTACGTACATTAAGAGCTTGATACTACTTTATGCTGTATATGCGTGCATTAAAAAAAGCTTCATATTCTAGAAGTCAGTCCCCTGCCAACAAATTTTATTGGGTGGTGCCCCGTCCACAAATTTTATTGGCTAGTTCCCCTGCCCACCAGTTTTATCGGCAAAATGGCGGTCCAGAAGTTACTAGACTTCGTAAATAACGTCTCCCCCAAAGACGAATTTACCCTGGGGAAAAGACAATTCGCTAAACGGGAATGTACTCTATTTATATTAATGAATCCTAAGACTTAATAAAATATGGAATAATTGTTTTGTTTGAATTATTGTCCGAGGAAAAAAAAAAAAAAAAAAAAAAATCTTGCAAAGAGAAAAAACAAAAGATTGAGATAATTCTGTTTTATTGACGGGGTATTTATACAAAAATAATTGGGCGTGGATTCAACCCACAGATAACGATGAAAATATTGGCGGCGTGAAACCAAGGCTGGTTTGCGACCGGCGAAGTAACGGTCGGTCGTCCTGGGCAATTCTAACGCATTCCAGGCTGCGCTAAGTTAAATGACTTCACGAAACGGCGCACTCTGCGAATGCTGCGCGAATAATAATGCGCAAGACGTTCTAGGGCTATATGAGACACCCAGGCTGCATGCGGCGGGACGCGTGTAATTACATTCTCGGTTGCTCGACGCATAATAGGAATTTTGTGGATTTTCTCAATATGGCGGGTCGTTTAACACGACAAATAATGCTGAGGAGTTCTGCAGTTTGTCATCCTCTGATTGTTGTACTGCATTAATCTCTACCACTTCATACCCAGGTTGTGCGTCACTTATCCTTTTTCGGATTTGCTGTCAGAATGTTGGAAATTCAGCAAGTTGTCCTATTTTGACTGGGATCATCATGTTCTCCATTTCTTTCCATATGTCTAGACCATATTTCTTGGATTTCCATAACTTACATTCTTTGTTTCCTTCACTTGCAGGTACCTCGGACATTGGTGTATCTTCTCGAATGATATGGTTGACCTCTTCTTCAAATAGCTCATCTTGTTTATTGCTATCAAATTCGCATTCTTGTGCTCATTGGGCTACTCGCAGGGTTTTTGTTGTATAGGGAGATCCTACTTTCTTGGGACATCCAGGTTTTTGTTTTTCTTATATAGCTGGGAATGTTTCTACCTGACTATATTTATCTTTACTATCAAAGTCTTCTTCTTTAAATGTAATGACATTTATCTGGGTTCATTCTTGAGTTCCTGGTCAGGCAATTCTGCTTGTTTCCATCATGCACCTTGAAGCATAGTGCTCTTTTTCTCTACATCTCCTGCATATTCTCATGTCTAGCTGAGTGCAATCTCTAGATATGTATGTGCCTATCCTGGTTATATCTGAAGCATCTTAGATTCCCAATCAGGTATGCATTTGACTCAGTTGCAGGGGTCAAATTTGCTATAAATTATTGGACCAGTCACTGTGCATCAATTTGCCTTTTAAGGTCTGATATATTTATAATTATCTTGCTCATTTGTTTGATGAGGTTATCTATGGCTGGGTCCTTTCATGAAGCTGCCCCCCAGTTGACTATTACTGGTACAATAGTAGATACAACTGGTACTGTATGGGGTTCTTGGAGGTTGCTTAGCAATATCTACTATATTATATCTTGACCTGGGTTTCATACAGCCTAATATCTCTGCATATAATCCACCTTTTATACATGATTTAATCTAACTAGGCTGGAGTATACTTGGAGGGCAATTTCTTAGTGAAGTCTATTTATGAAAGACTGCTTTATAATAAGGTCCTGGTTAGCTACTGGATATCCTGTGAGGTCTACTGCATATCAGATCTTCATGTGGAAGGTAAGAGAACTTTTATTTATTTTCTAATACATTAATGCTAGCTGATCCTTCATACTTTGCTATATGTCAGCTGTATGGTAGATATCTCTTAACTATATAATAGTATTTGTGAAAGTTATAGCAGCATTAGCTTCTGTATTTACTCCTTCTACTCCTACATTGAATCCTCTATTTGCTGCTATAGCAATTACTACTGCATTATATATAATCTTGGTGGGTCCTTATAATACTACTTCTAGAATGTTCACTTTTATAATATTGTTGAACTGTCAGATTATATTTTAAATCTGCAAGTCTTTAATAAACTTGATTACTGATTCAGCTAGTATATATCTAGTAAAGGTTGATGGTCTTTCTGTTATTTTGTATGTGTTAATTTCTAGTTTATCATCTGATTTATTATTAGATATTTTATAAAATAATACTTGTAGGTCATCACCAAAATCAATAACTGGTTTATTATCAGATGATAATCTGTCATGTACTGTAAAAGAGGTGATGGATTCTCTTGTTTTACTATAGTTGCTATTAGAGGGGTTAGGTATAATAAATTCTTCTTTCTTGGAGCTAGAGCTGTTCAGTGATCTTCTTCATATAAAAAGCAGAGGTGTTCTTTAGTAATCTGTTTTGAACAATACTATCTTCCACTATGGGTATACTGTTGTTACCTAAAGGTATAGTTCAGTTTTGCTTGAATGAGGATATGAGAGTCAGTCTTTTGATAACTCTCCTACCAGTCAGTACTAAGATATGACAAATGTACTAAAAATCGGTTGTTTATTTATATATACCAAGTGAGAATACTTAGAGTATCAGATATGATATCTCCTTTTACATATCCTTACTATAGCTATATATTGTATTCTTCAGGCTTTACTATAACTGATATTGAGATATTTTATACAAACTGATTTATTTAGATAGAAAATGAAGAGAGTATTTATACAAATTTGAAGAAATAAGAAAGACTTCACTATGAAAATATAATCTAATCATTGCAAAGAATATATAATGACTCTGGTGGCAGCATTTTACAGAAATAAAAGTTGTTAAGCAAAAATAAAAGTCATCAAGTAGAAATAAAAGTTATCAAGTAGAAATAAAAGTTATCAAGTAGAAATAAAAGTCATTAAGCAAAAATAAAAGTCATTAATAACCAAAAATAGAAGGGGACAGAGGGTTATGGTAACTTCTAAATCAAGTGTAGTACTAAATTCGTGAAAATCAGACAATTTGGGGGTTGGCTGTCACAATAGTAGTAAGCTTCCTCTTGACTTTCAAATACTCAGCTTCAAACTCTCTCTTTATAAAGTAAGTTATTATATCTACTGATAGAATATTAAGATCAGATCAAACTATTTAAATCAAAAGGTAAAAGTCAATATCTTCAATAGTTGTAAAAGGCTGATATCTAGTTATAAGAAAATATATAATTAATCTCTGAAAGTTTGTTATACTTATAGTATTCTATAAAAAAAATTTTTTTTATCAATTATCTATTTAAATTTTTGAAATTACCAATATATAATACTTACTATATTAACCTTCTCACAGTACCTTTTTGACTTATTTTTAACTTGCTATTTATATATTAGGTTGTCATTATAATACTCCTACAAATGTCACTTGAGATTATTAATATTTTTATCTTTTGAGATAAGTCTATATACAATAGTTGTATGAGCTTTTCTTAGTGATTGAGTTCTAATTAGTTATTATAAAAATAAAATTAATTTAAGAATTAGAGTTATCTCTACCACTAGAGGAAAAAAAAATATATATAATTAAGAGTAATAATACACCAAATATCTTACAAATAATAATATATCATCAAATATCTCATAAATAATAATACACTACTAAATATCTTATAAATAATAATACAAATAATAATACACTGCTAAATATCTTATAAATAATAAATAATACACCACCAAATATCTTACAAATAATAATATATTATCAAATATATTATTAATAATAATATACTGCTAAATAATTAATTATACACCACTAAATAATTAATAATACACTACCAAATATCTTGTGAATAGTAATATACTATCAAATCTCATGAATAATAATACACCACCAAATATCCTATGAATAATAATATACTACCAAATATCTTACAAATAATAATATACTACCAAATATTTCATAAATAATAATATATTACTAAATATTTCATAAATAATAATATACTACTAAATATCTCACAAATAATAATATACCACCAAATATCTTGCAAATAATAATACACCACCAAATATCTTGCAAATAATTTCTCATCTACAAATAAAATATAAATGTATCTTAAAGGCATAAAACTATACTTAACTATCTTCAGATCTAGTTCTTTTAACTTTTGAGATATATTTGTTATCTTTAGGGCTTGTGAAATAGCCAGCCTCAGAGATAGATAAGCTTAGGGAGTCTGAAGATGAAGCACTTGATGATTTTATTATTATATGAATTAAAAAAAAAAAAGTCTATTATCTGTACTTGGGTTGAGTATAATGAAGAGAGCATATAGTTGAGCTTGTGTAGAATTAGTGTATTGCAGAAAAAAAAAGCTTGTATATGTATGTATGTGTGTGTGTATAGAATGAGTATGTTATAGAAAAAAAGAGTAAAAAAAAGAGCTTGTATGTTATAGAAAAAAAGAGCTTGCTGTAATGATTGATATGTAACTTGCCTAATTTTCAAGAATATTCTATAGCCTTTGCTCCTAGTGATGATTCCTGATCCCATCTATTACTGATTATCTTTTAGATATCAATCAGATCAACTCTCTGAGCTGTTTTTTGTGATTTAGATTATCTAGCAATTTGCAATGATCAGATAATATTTTTGTAGCAAAGCCATCTATATTCTTTTATTTTTTATATAAATACCCCTTATTTTCTATCTAAATAGATCAGTCTAGTCAAAGTTTTTAAAATATCTCAAAATGGAGATAGTGAAATATCTTAAAATGGAGATAACATTTTCATCACTTTGATCATTCTCAACTAATATATATATAGAATTGTTGAAATTTGATCTTCGAATGTGTGTTTGGAGTAAAGAGGGCACTGGCTAATGAAGCCAATATGCGTGTATTTATTAATGCTAAATTATGATTGGTCGATACAAACAAAGATCGTCTAAGCTACAATTGAGTGACATATGATCGATCGTTGATGCATCGATCATTGATAGAAGAGATATAATAAGCTAATAATTACAACAC
>RBNK01001389.1:0-15685 GCA_003990785.1 Endogone sp. FLAS-F59071 | reverse complement strand
AAAAAAAAAAAAAAAAAAAAAAAAACAATTAAAAAAAAAGTAAGAAATGTCAGATCATACCATCACCATTGTAAAGACGCCTCGTGCCATCAGTATCATACATACAAACACCCGGACATCGGAGTTCACGTGAATAATGACTGATCAGAGAGAGGCTAAAAAAAAAAAAAAGGAATGACGTCAATGAATCAGGCAGGGGTGACCCTGATCGCTTGCTTACGAGATATTGGAGAGATGCTATCTCGACGGCCCTAATGCGGACAAATTCCTAAAATGTAGGCCATCCGAACTGTGTGTGCAGGGTGTCTAACAATTAAAATAAAATAAAATAGAATTGTGAAAGAGAAAGAATCCTACACGTAGATTGTCGCTCGCGCACGTCGATCGAGGGACTTTGTGCTGTTTCATTTGTCCCACAGAGGGCTGGATCATCGAATCGATGCGTGATGCCGATCAATTGCTAATTACTGCCTTTTGCCATTTCACAAAATGCAGCCATTTATAATTAATTATAAATATATAAAATTTAAATGTGTCTTGAGAGAGGATAGAAATCCAGCAATCAGTCGGGTAAACAAAGACACGACAGCCCCCAGCGAGCAACAACATTACGTATTTTTGTCAGCCATCTTTGGCCCTTTACTCGTGTACTTTGTACCGAAAATGTGAACCTTTTTTTATTATTATTGTTTATTTATATATGACTCATGTACTGGCACCCCCCCCCCACCTTCTCCCCTTATTATTATTATTTTTCTCTTCGAGGGCCCTCTCTCCGTCCCTAAACACCTAATCCCCTCGGATTGCCCGTTTCAATTCTCCCGGTGTTTGATTGTTTATCGCCACTGTATTTGAGCCACATTGCTTACATGCCCTTACTTACAAATTAAAATAGGCTTTAACTATTGTAATTGCTAATATCAGGATCCCCCCTTTTATTGTACTTTAATCTAATATATAACCTTTTAGAGTCTTATTTTCGCGTTCTCTTAACATTATTATCATTGTTTATTGCTACTGTTACTACTATTATTATTTCTTCTCTTTCATGGTTGTTTTCATGAACAACTCATTTCAACCTTATCTTTATTTTAGAGGGAGGGAGGGGAGGAGGGGAAGGTGAGGAAGGGAAGGGGAAGAGGAGGAGGAAGAAAGGTTGTGTTCTTCACCTTGGCTAATCTGCAAATGAATAATGAATGGTTCATGGGTTACAACTGTTCCATTTCCGTTTTTTTGTGCAAGCCTGAATAGCTTACGCCATACCATTCTAAAATTGTCAAACTAGCCTGGTGAAACATAAGCCAAGAAGGTTTTTGAGCATATGACATCTTATGCAGAAAAACATTTCTTGTTCGCAGGGTCTGGTCTAGAATCACGAACAATGCCAATGATATTCCTTTACATTTGTTACAAAGTTAAAGAAAGGGTCAAGAAAAAAAAAAAAAAAAAAAAAAAGATGCCGATATAGTTTGCACTCCAAAACCTTATTTCCTTTGTGACAAAAGCGTCTCGACCATGTTGCCAATGGCCTAAAAACAAGATCCAGATTCTTCTTGTGCGATAATCGCCTCAGCAAAGTTGTGAAACCTCACAACATCGCAGCGCTAACAGGACTAATGCCACAAAGGCAATGAAAAAAGGTTCAGAGAAAATATATGTCGGAAAAAGAGCCAAAACGAGCAAGGTACAGAAAGTAAATCATAGTACACATCAGCTCAAGTGACAGATCGCCAATCTTTGCCCATAGTAAGACCCGAGACGTTGTTCTGTGAAAATGTCAAAGTATTATACTAACGCGTATTGCTAGGCCTGGGAAACCAAAGACCCACTCCCGCGATATTAATTCCGAGACCGGAGCCGGAGGCAAAGGTATTCCTTGACTATCATTCTGGAGGTTTGAATTACCACTGCTCTCTTCTACAATTGGGACGAGTATTCCTTCACCGCAGCGTTTGTTAAGTGTTCCGAGATATTGCCATCAGCCGGGGTCGGCTCAATGGATTCAATGTCTTTGCAGACGCCTGAGGGTTTGGCGGAGCCTAGCGTGCCAAGCGTGCTTGTTCTGAGGAGCGTGCTGGCCTGTGATGGCAGCACTATCGATGACATGCTCGAGGAAGTAGACGAGGCAGAATTTCGTGATAAGGCTGTTAAAAGAGCTATGAAGGCGGACAAGGGGCGAGCGTGTGACCGTGACCGGAAGTCGGTCGTGAGGTGTTTTTGGTGCAAGCTACTGGCTGTACTTAAAGTATGTGACCTATCGTGCTCGCGTATTCGGTTTCAATTCTTACAGTTATTCTAAAGCGATTATGTCGGAAGACTTGCCAAGGTCTAAATAAACCGAGTTTGGACGTTGTACTGTATGAGCCAATAGCGGAAATATGAGCGTCATCATTAAAGATGTCCGTCGAAGACGCCGGGGATTCGCCGAAAAGACTATCGACAAAGTTTTGATACGTCTTGCAAAGGCCGAGGTGCCAAGCCTAAATTTCGCTGCCTGATCCGATCCAACATCTCTGCCAATTCGTCCTTCAATGCTGCCAGCGAAACGGTTGCCTTCAATGTTATCCGGCCACCTTTGTCGGCAATTCCTATACCATTAGATCCGCTCCTTCTCCCTATCCGAAAGCGCGGCTACAAGCTTCAGATCCCTTTCCTTGATAATGATTTGCTCTTTTTTTACACTTGTCTGGCCATGTGAGTAACTCCGTGTGTGAATTCTCTAACTGATCTAACTCGTGTGTAATCATTCGATTCTTCTCTTCGAATCCTCGCCTCCCATCTGTCTCGTCAATACTTCTAATTGTATCCTACTCTTCTCTCTCTCCTTTCGCGCTCGCAGCTTGTCTCTCATCCACGATGCTGAATTACTTTCTCCGCAAGCCGTCAACCCTCACTCCAAACTTTTTGAGCTCCTCGCAAAGCCGTTCATAGTACCGCAATAATTCGCACTCGGCAGCGCTCAAACCAGCCAGTGACTTGGCCAGGGCTCGTCGCAGTTGCGCGACTCGCTCGGGAAGTGTCACGGAGTGTGTACAGACTGGACTCGAGTAATAAGACCTGTAACTTCGCCTTGACGATCGATCCACGCGCGTCCATCGTGTCAGGCCCCGTATTCTCCGGCTTTGCCAGAACCAGATCCTCCTCCCCTTCCTCAAACACGACTACTTCCTCTGGCTCGTTCTTCCCCGCTCATTCACATCCGCCCCCGCCACGAGTAAACATTTCACCCTCAGTCATGACAACGACATACAACGGCCTCGCATCGCACTCGCATTCCTCCTGCAATTATTCCTCGCCGCTCGCGCCAGGTTCGACTTTGTCTGACGGGCGCACCACCGCACAGGATAGTTGACAGTCGGCTCCGTTATGGCCGTTATGGAGAGGGAGACAATGTCGTTGTGGTTGGCGGCTTTAACCAAGTTGATGGTGAAGTTAGAGTGTTGAAGTTGGTTCGAAGCTTGAGAAGAAGTATTTGAAGCGGTTTCATTGTCGCGGATGTTGTCAGCATCTATTCATGCTCATGCATGCTACATCCGATCCTCAGTTCATCCCGACTAGTCTTCTTGTTCTGAAACCCAGTAGACGGGTCCCAGTATTGGATGATACTTTTGACATTTGATATAGATGCTGAATTTGATAACTTGGTGCTATGGGTCTATTCGAGATGTCTATCCGAGATGGTCTAAGAAGCAGATCGGCCGTCTTGTCGACAGTTTGGCCGTGCTTAGGAGACATAATTATGTAATAAGCATCACCATTGGAGCCTACACCATCTCAGGAACCTTGACAATACTCGCAAAAAGTATTTTATACTTGGATACAAGACTTGCCTACGACAAAGATACTCAAGTGTAATATAAAACTTGCACCGGAATGATTCTTTTGAGAGAGCGACAATAAAAAAGATGACACATAAAATAAAATAGTAGTACTGATTAATAATGCGGGTTCATTCCATATCACTTGAGGTGATTGTGTCGACGTATAGCTACGTAATAATTTATGTTGCCCGCCCACCCTTCTATTTTTCTCACAACCCCATAGCTTGGGTTGTTAGCAGCTTGACATATGAAAACACGTTAAATTGAGATAACCCACTGAACTGGATTATGTGGATATTATATTCCTTGGATCAAAGATCGATTTTGCCTTAGTCGTCCTGTAACAATAATTACTCCAAACGGATGAAGACTGTAGGTCCTTGGCAGAATGTGCCTTAGCCGAATCTCTGAAGCAGAATGCAATTCTGGTCTTGGGCGCACGTGAAGCCAAGCACGTAAAATCACCAGTCACAGGAGATATAAATATATTCGTATATTCGTTCCATTGTTCTTGCCCTCGCTTCCCCCCAATCAAACATACACTTTGCAAAAGTACACTTGACCCGCACAAACATGACTCTATACTACACCCTTGTCTTTGTTATTCTGATTGTTGAGGTATGCTCTCGATGCACATGCTTTGTTCACACCTCTAAGAGACCATTGTCTGCTTGCTAAAATCAAAAGTCGTTCGCTTTCTGATCATGTTACCTATACTAGATGGTCCTCTTTGGAGTCCTTGTGGTTAGTTCTCGTTCCTTTCTCTGCTCTCTGTTGCCTTAACTATTTCGATACATAGTGGGCCCTTTCTTCCTTTTCTTAAATTTGTCACATGTCCTTTCACAGCTCCCGCTACCCCTCAAGTGGCGACGTGCCATGTTGACATTCGTCTCTACGTCGAAAATAGTACGTATATTTGTTACATGGTCTTGGAGTAATTATCCTGTCGGCGAGCAGCCAGTGGAGTGATGGCAAAGCTGGTAAAACGCAACCTCGAAAAAGAACCTGACTGATTATAATCCCATGTATCATTACAGGTATCACGGACTCGAACCTTTTTATATGTAGCGTTCGCGTAAGTGTCTCGCACGAGTTTAATTTAGTATATGGGCGGGTCTTGTGGGTATTATGAACAAAGATGATTGGGATGGTCGTTTTAGACGTGTCAAATTATCCCAAGGTTTTTACTTCTGAATCCAAGTATCGACTTCTCTGGGAGACAGAATTTACGCCAAGTGTCTGGCCAAACCAGCAATTTCTAGTGTCGCCGTCTAAGCATTCCGTTGACATTAACGTTATTTCCCTCCTTCTCCCGCACCGTCATTTAGCTTCGTGTTCATACTTTTCCTCGGTAACTATAACTTTTCTTATTTTCGTTTGAGCATCTTACTGGATCATCCAGCTGAGGCGTATCCTCTCTCTTCAAATTTAGACTCCATAAGCCTGATGCAGCGTGTCGGAAACGAGTACAATAACGAGGCGTCGCATGTCGTCCGGGATGTCCGCACTGATACTAACCTGTCCGCACGCAAGTTTTACGCGCAGAGGAACATGTGAGTGAGCTTTTCTCGTGTTGCTCAATTAATTTGTAAAGGAATAGGGATGCGAAGATTGTCGAGTGGCGATTGTAATTATTGGATGTGAGATCAAGGGTGATACGTTTGCAAACCGACCTGCTACACCATCAGGGTTATCTGATTCGCGTTTTTGCTCATCATCCATTTAATACCCTCTCTATCCTAGGTATCTCACGGGCTTCACCCTCTTCCTCTCTCTGATTCTGAACCGCACTTACAGCTTGATCATTGACATTCTCCGCTCCGACGAGAGACTCGAAAAGCAGATGGAAACTGAGAATAAATTGAAGGAACGGGTGGCGGAGCTAGAGGAGGAGCTCGAATCAAAGAAGAATGTGTGAAAGTAGGATGGGAGGTTATTGGGGATACTGTCGTGATCTTTGGGTATAGTGGAGTTTTTGCCTATGGCTTACACGCCAAGCTTTTGTCGGCTGGCTTGTATATTTTCGATTTTCGTATACCTTAAATTTCCGTCGTTTTTGTTATTTTTGATTGGGATGGTTGTATTATTAATGTGATTTTGATGATCGATGAATCAATGTTGTTTGGAGGGGGAGGCGCAAATGAGTGTTCGAATCGAAAAAAATTATTTCCAGTAACATTTACATATTGATATCAAACCTTGCCGTGTGATTGTGGACCCTATCCCTTACTCTGTTATGCAGCCAAATTTGGCTGCATAACAGAGTAAGGGATAAGTTGTCCGAGAGCTCTGGATTTTAACGAGTAAGTCCTTTGGCTAATTAATAGACATTTGACAACTGCCTCAACCCGTGCCGTCGTTGCGTTGAACCCGATAATAAAGGGGCATTTCAACCCATAATCGATTGTTGTGTAGGCGAATTAAGCAAATAATTATATAATTGAAATAAATATCAAAGTTTGCAAAAGACAATGGCTTTTTGCAATTCTCGAATTTTTTTTTTTTTGCAGATTTTATTAAAATAGCAACAGACGCGTAACTTCGAAGACTGGGTTTATGACATCATCACCACACTTCTGTTGACCTCGAAACGCCACAGGAAACATCTGGCCATTGAACAATGTCCAACGCCGAGGAGAATAAAAAGAAGAACAAGTCTGGGAAACTCAGTTTCAAGGGCGAAAAGGAGCATAGGTTTGTGGTTGGCGTTTTGAGGCCAGAGATTGGTGAACTTTTAGCTTATGCTTTTTCGACGTCGTGTAGGAAAAAGAAGCGGAAGGCCGACGATTCAGAGAGGGAGATTGTTGGGAATATACAAGAGGAAGGTGAGAATTGCCGCCTTTACTGTTTTTCTCATGTTATGCTTGTCGATTTGGATTTAGATTGCAAGAACGTTACAAAATTCTGATAAATTGCAAATAACGATTCCAGGCTGGGTTCCCGTTGAAACGCTGGACGATCTCGTCGGTCCCCTCTTCCTCACTTTCCCCTCTGATCCTCCTACCTCTATCTGCACCGACGATCAAGACCGCCTCCTTATCTACCCCCTCCCCTCTTCATCCAGTTCCTCTTCTACCCATCCAGAACCCACAATCGTCCAGCAAGTCTTTGTAGGGGCCCGCATTGTTGGCTCCTCCTCAGCCTTCTCTCTCAAATCCTCCTCGGGACACTACCTCACCTCCGACCGATTCGGTGCTGTCTCAGCGGATCGCGAGGCCATCGGGCCACAGGAGGAGTGGAACCCCGCCGTGACGGAGGCGGGTGTCGCGTGGCAGAGCGCAATGTATGGGAAGTTCTTGGCCGTGGATGAGATCGCGGGAGGGGGATATAAAATTAGGGCGGATGCGGAGGCCGTAGGGTTCTGCGAGACGTGGAGGGTGCTGTGCCAGGCGAGGTTTAAAAAGAAATTGAAGATTGATAAGGGAGAAGTGAAAAAGGCGGCGGAGATCGAGGTCGATAATATGTAAGCCGCACGCAACGCTTTCTGTTTATATTTTTTATTGGTTTTTTTTTTTTTTTTTTTTTTTTTTTTTTTTTTTTTTTTTTTTTTTTTTTTTTTTTTTTTTTTGTGTTTTTTTTTTTTTTTTTTTTTTTTTTTTTTTTTTTTTTTTTTTTTTTGTTATTTTAGGTGTGGTGCTTTGGGCCCGGCAGGCTTTCGTTCGTCGGCGTCCTTACTGACTATTTGATCCGCTTCTCCCATATGCAGTAAAAAGTTCCAGTCGTGGGGTGCTGGTCGACTTAAGGTGACGAACGAGGATCTGCGCGATCTTAAGCTCGCCAAGAAGGGCGGCACGCTTGCGGAAGCAATGCTTGATCGTAGGGAGAAACTTAAGGCTGATCGATACTGCAAGTGATGACGTGCAGATGTACGGGGTTGTTTGGGTCAGGCTGGAGCAGGCGTGGGAAGAGATGATGCATGACGGTGTGGGCGAGCGGGATGATTATTTGTGTTGAGTTGCTGGTTTGATTTTAAGCGTTATCCCTTGTATATTTACTCTTTTTGTCATGTTCCGAAATGCGTTGATTTATTGGTAGTGAAAATTTAATCTCACAATAGACCTTAGAAGTCCATCCGATGAGCTATCTAAAAAATATTTATGAAATTGTGTTTGTAGTAAAGAACCTTTTTTTTTAAAAAAAAAAGTCAGTATCCCGACAATTGAACACGCGCCTCATATTCTATTTGCTTCGCGGTGAGCCCAAAGGAAATCCTCCAGGTACCGCTCCCGTCGCCTACTCGGCCCCCGCTGTCTCCTTAATTTCCACCGCCTCCTTGGCTCCTGCCGCCTTCTTGGTCCCTGCCGCCTTCTTGGTCCCTGCCGCCTTCTTGGCCCCTGCCGCCCTCTTGGTTCGCGCCGTTCTCTTGGCTCGTTTCGTCTCCTTGGCCTCCGCTGGCTCTTTGGCTTCCGCCGCCTCTTTGGCTTCCGTCGCCTCTTTGGCCATTTCGGGTGCCACCTGCGCCTGCTCGTAAGCTATTCGGCGTTCATTGAGGACAAATTTGATACGAGCCATGGACTTTTGACACTATTTGACCGAGAAAGGGGCACGCAATGAAGTGCATTGGATTTTAGGTTGGTTGAGGTAAGTTGCGATCAACTAATGCTGGCTTGGTTGAAAACAATTACTATAACGTCAAAAATTTTACCTTCCTAGAGCGGCTGCCATTCGAAAAGTAATCCTTGGAAATACCCAGGCGCCGGGCCTCTTCGCGCTGGGTGGCTAGTAAGTTGCGCTCCTTGAGCAGCACATACCACAACTTGTGCAGGTCTTCAAAGGACTTTAGACGGAGCTCACTGGCTTGCCAGGCGCGACCTAATGGGAATTGAACAAAAAATTGATTGCTAATTTGTATCTTGGCGCGGCAATATAAATCGCGCGAGGTGGTTGTCGGTGGGCCCTACGTGTGGTATGTGGTTTCTGGTACCTGTATTGACGCGGGATGGGAGGATCTCTCCTTCTTCAAAGAACTGGTCAAAGCCGCCGCTGTTGCCAATGACGGGAATCGCGCGGGGACGCAGAGCGATGCGAGAGAAGCGGGTGGTAAGAGTGGCGAGAGAGCGTTGGAAGACGGACATTGGCCAGTGCGAGCGGTTGCGGTTGTGCGTAGGGCGTAGGGCGTAGGGCCAGAAATTTGCGAAAGGAAAACGAGCCGTGACGTCAACCGCAGGTGCGCCGGATTTGGCCAAAATGAAAACAAACCCAAGGTCCCCCTGCTCTCTTTGCTTCATTTTCCCATTATATATACTCTATGGATCCACAGTCGCAAGAGCCCTCGAACCCTCCCGCAGACCAGCCTGATGGCCCCTCCTTCTACCCCGAGCCCGAGACTAATCCTGAGCCCGCCACCACGTCAGACGAACACCATCCAATGGCCCTAGACCATCAGCCTCCCGCCTCCTCCTCGCCCGCCGAACCCTCCTCCACGACGGCTCCCGCTAATAGCAGCAGCAACAGCAACGGCAACGCTAATGGTAGCGGCAATGGCAATGGTAACGGCAGCGGCCCAGGTCCCGACACCCCGCAGTACCGTCAACACCAACTATTCTCCAACCAGCTCCCGCCGCAGATACCACAGGTCAGGCGGAAGCCGAGGAGGTCCACGCAGCCGCTGCATCTGCTCCTGCAGGAGGGCGGAAGAGAGGTTTGCAATCTACTATTAAGATACCTTTACTGTTTGCATGATTTATACTCCTATGCGTGATTCTTATTGTTGCCTCCCACATTTCACTCCCCGCCCCCCCTTTTTTTTTTTTTTTTTTTTTTTTTTTTGCAACACAGTATGTCCTCATCAGTCTGACCAAGAAGACTGAAGAAGAAATTACAGAGCTTTTTCAGGATAAGAAAAAACTGCATACAGACCTGCGCACTTTCTGTACCGACTCCGTGCTGACGGCAGCGCGAGATCGGTTGCTACCAGAGTTGGACGAGCATGGGGGGGAAGCATTAAAGGACGTGAGCCCCGATTCAGAGGTGAGCCTTAACATATATATATACAAAAAATTTCCTAGCATCTCTTTAGGGTGAATATCGCCCTGGGTTTGGATGAAAGACTCGGGAAGCGTTCAGTAAATGGCTCATGCGGATGTAATGGGCGCTGCTGTTCTAGATCATCAAATTGAGGTTCGAAGAGTTCCAAGCGGTGAATAGGAGCTTCGAGGACGCGATAATAGAACTAAAATACGAACATGGAGAGAAGGCGGATCAGCAGCAGAAGCAGCAAGGACAGGAGGGTGCAGAGGATACAATAATGACTGTGGAGGGGTTTCCTGATGGTATGTTTGGGATGCTAAGCTAATTCTGGGACCGATATCTTTACGAGCTCTAAATATTACATTAAGCATATACATATTCCTTATATGGCTTGTAGAACTTCCTACAATTTTCCGGCTATGGGACCAATCGAACCGCCGCGAACCTCCTGAGGGCAGTCCCTCCTCCGACCGTCCATACCGTAGCACCCGAACCGATCGCGGCGGTCGCGGCGGTGCTCGCGGTGGCGGTCCCCCCCCCCCCCGCCACTCCCCTTACCAAGGCTCCCCCGGCGGCTACCGCGGCAGCCGCGACGCCGGTGGCTACCCTCCCCGTGAGCGCCGCTATGACGACCGCCGCGACCGCGAAGATCCCTACTACCGAGATCGCCGCTATGATGAGCGCCGTGACTACGACCGCCGAGGGCCACCACTACTGATGCCGGACTATCGTGGCCCTCCCCCCCTCCCAATGTCGCGTAATTCGCGCGAGCGATCGATGGAACGATCGTATTATCCATCTCCCCGCTACGACGACCGCCGCGGGCCTCCGCCAATACGAGACCCAAGGTACGAGCCACGCGATGACAGATATCCACATCCACCGAGAGATCACCGTGGGCCGCCTTCCGGCCCGCCGCCGCCACCAGGGCCGCCGCCGCAGATCGGGCCCTCTATGCCAATGAAACCCAGCCAGAGCACGTACGAGGCGCCGCCGATGCCGCCATCGCAACCGCCTCAACCGCAACAGCCGCAGACACAGGGGCACGACCCTGGATACGGTTACGGGCATCAGTATCCAGATCCAAATACGCAGTATTCGCACGGTAGGACCCTATATATGTTTTTTTTTCTATCGCCGCCTTTTTGTCGATATTTCCAGCGTCCTGACTGACCCGACCCTCTTACAGCCGCCTTCCCCGCGGACCCTGCTACCCAGGCCCAAGCCTACTATGGCCAATATCCACCAGATCCTATGACTGTGAATGGTTACGCCCAGGCATCCGTGCCACCGCAGCAGCAATACCCTGGATACGCGGCTGGGCCGTATGGAGGGTGGGCGGACCCGGCCACTGCTGCTGCCGCTGCTGCCCAGCAGCAAACTTACCTGGGCGGGGGAGTGCCGCTACAGGTCGTAAATTTTGGAAGTAGGGACCCAGGAAGGCATACGAGCGTGCCATTACCGACGTGAGCTTTTATTACTTTATTTTGAGAGAGATAGCGCACTGGGATAGTCATGTTTACTTGTTTTTAATTGACTACTACTAATCTTGCAAAAAAAAAAAAAAAAAAAAAATTGTTTATATTATGATGACGAACAGAGACTTCATGTCTGGCCCGAGCGATGCGCCACGGTACTTTTTATCTATTCCTCTTGCCCGCGTATCCTCTTATCTATTCTTTTCTCCCTATATAACTTCTGATTAACTTGTTTCCTGACCTTATTTTCCACATCAGCCTCTCGATGCCTGAACCGCACGAGGTCCTTGGTGTAATTAAGGGCTACATCATTCGCGATGCGCAGGGCAACATCGGGCTGAGTCAGTACCAGTTTACGACACTCTAAGGCGACACTCTAAAGCGCCCGCCGTGACGGCCTCGCGCGAGGGGTGGGGCGCGATGTAAGTACCATGGTTTCGAGAAATATCAGAGGAAAAAAGTGAACGGGTTCGAGCGAGGAACCGGGCTAAGGATGGCACGTAGAGAAAAGAGGATCGGAACGGAATGGATGAATGAATGAACGAGGATTTAGAACGGGACACTGGATGGGCGGAGAGGGGAAGCAGGAGGGGGAGCAGGGAAAGGGAAGGGGGGAGGGGAGGGGAGGGGAGGGGAGGGGGCGCATGGATAAGTAAAACGTTCCGCGTTGCGCTGGAAATCAATCAATCAATAGACTGGGGACGTGGCAAGGAGGCAGCGAGAACGAGACGTGGATCATTCTTTGTGTATTGTGGGCGGGGAAATACTTGCGCTTTTGATGGGCAATTGGCTAATCACATCAAGTGTCAATGGAATAGGGAGAAAGAAGGATGAAGGAGGAAGGTCAAGGAACCTTTTTATTGTAAGCTGGTACGAGGGAGAAAGGCCCAGATAGAATAGGGTATAGATTCAAAGGTCACGAGAAATGCATAATATTAACCCTTTTTGACGCTCGTAAGACATGAAAAGAGTTGCGTGTGGTGATGGTGGTAATAGTGAGTGATGGATTCTGGTATAACCCATAACCTATCGAAATTTACGAAAGAGATAAAGTAAGGCCATTTGGCGATGAATCTTGAAAATAAACAAATTGTTGACGTGTTCTGATGTCAAAGGGGCGATCGTCACTCGAGTGGTACAAAAAATCTTATAAAAGCAGTACAAGCTCTGTCAATTTTTATCGCCACACAACTCATTCACCAGACCTACTCTTCGCAATGGAAGAATGCTTAGTTTCTTCAAGAAGGGTAGAACGAAACACAGTAACCCAGACATCTTTTGTTGTCTCAACGCACTATCATCCATTTCTGTGAGATTGTGAATGGATTTATTGTTGGTGAACTCGAAACAGTGAGAGTGTTTACGTTCAAGTTAGCCAGTAAGTCGCATTCACTATTCATAAAATACTCAAAGTCATTGAATTGCCTCTTATCGGTCTAGTCAATAGTCATATTCACTAATCACAACATACTCCAAGTCCTCGTCTGTCACTATACAAAAGCTCCCCCTCCCTATCTACAAGCTGCGTCAGCGTATCAAGAATCTATCAATGTTCAAACACCACTCCCCTTCTAGTAATACTCTACACGCCATCTATGCGTATGTTCAGCTGTCCCGGCTGAGCTCCTCCTCCAACTCTGCCATTCCCGCTTCATCTACGTCAAACTGGCCGAACTGTAGGAAGTTCCGGAGGTCGACGAGGCCTTGGTCCGTCGAGTGGATAAGCATGGTAAGCATTTGCTCGTTGGCAGGTGAGGCGTGGGTGTGAGCGGGGACGGGGGCAGGGTCAAGGGCGGACGCAGGGATGTGGGCGGAGACGGGCAAGATTGGTGTGACAAGAGTAGACCCAGAAGCGACAAGAGTAGACCCAGTAGACCCCGTGACACTTCGAGTTATGTCTTGGGCTCCGGTCGTTTCCTGATAACTGGAAGGAGAACCTGATATGGTAGGTTGCTGTAATTTGAGGAAGAATAAGAGAGTAAGTTGTCATTGGTAATCAATAAACGAAGAAGGAATTACAAAAAGATATGCACCTCCTGTATATTCTGGGGAATCGTGGTGGAGATATTGGTCGTGGAGGTGGAGGTGGAGGTGGGAGTATTGTTCATGGAGATATTGTTTATAGAAGTGGGAGTATTGCCTAGGGGGGGGTTATTGTTCAAGGGGGGAGAGAAGAGGGCTATAAGATGTTTACGCTAACGAGTTTTATACTTGAGTGTACTATTTGGATGACGTTAGTGGAGTCGAAAGATTTTAACATCTTAATTTTTTTTTTGTAAACTTAATACAGTAATTTCCTACCCACCTGTTCCACCTGTTACCGTAAGATGAACTTAATGGGGTGGTCATAAGATCGTCAATTGAGTTCATCTTTTTTTTCTTTTCTTTCTTTTTTTCTTTTGTGTGTATATCAACAATAACAAGCATTGTGCCCCGCTATGTTGATTCTATCTACATTTAGGAAGGGATCCACTAAGAAGCACTCAATTGATTGGTATGCTTTGCCCGCCGTTTTCGATAATGCCACAACCACATGTCAAAGATATTGTTGGTACGGATTGGGCAGTGTTCCCTTGAAAAAAAAACATTTACGTGATAGGTAAACAGTATAGTGGGATGCCCCACGATCGGCCTTGTGGCCTTGCGGTATCCCCAGATCACTGTCAAAGTGCTGATCTTCCGAATCGGTCAAACGGAGAAGTTTTATAAAAGGAAATCACGCGAAATGTTGAAGCCTCACAATATATATATACTGGTAAAAAGCGATTTGCTCACGCGGTGCATGGCCGTGGGGTCGTGTCAAAGAGTTCATCCTTGCCCACCTATTCTCCTTACCATATCGTGGCTAGCGGTGACGAATCGGTATATTCAATGGCTATATGAATCTAGTGAAAAGAACAGAAAGAGAAGACAGATATGGTCGTCATTAAATGCAATCACAACAATACCTCGAATTGTCCAAGTCATCTGCTCAGCCGTGTTTCCATTATTGGTTAGCAATAATTATGCAAACTTAAACGTGGAATGACAACGAACAATATTAACATACCATAATAAAAAACGTAGGAGGGTGTATACGGAAGTGTGCCGGTTCCTAATCTCTAGGTCTCCAGGTCAATCAGAGCTTCCTCTTCCAGCTTGGTTTCTTATTACATACACAAAGGCGTCATCTTACACCTTTTTTTTTTATTTTATTTTTTATTTTATTTTTATTTTTATTTTATAATATTAACCTGCACTTTGAGTAATGCATATGGCAAGAGCTTTATTATTATTTGCGTTATTTTTTTTTATTTGATCTTGAGGTTTATTTTAGTCTTTTGAATACTGGATTAGTAATAAAAGAATCAATTTGACAGTTCATAGATGAACCAAATCATTGTAAGGTGTAAATGTAAGGAGAGACGGGGCGGTGAATTACTGAGAATAGCGTTAAATTAATATGCTTTGGGTGTTAAAATATATATATATATTTATACTTGACATCTTTCCACCTTTATAAATCATAAATGCTTCATTTATTTATTTTTATATTAAGATTAATATACCTTATCAATTTGAACTACAATCTCAAATAGAACAAATGACTATTATTTTCAAAAAAAAAAAAAAAAAAAAAAAAAAAAAAAAAAAAAAAAAAAAAAAATAATTAAAAAAAAAAAAAAAAAAAAAAAAAAAAAAAAGAAATTGAAAATCGAAAATCGAAAATCTTAATCCGTAACACATGGGCACATTAACTTTATACATTTCAAGGCAGTTACGCAGCTATAAACAAAAACGCCCAACCTCTGAAACACAAAAATAACCACTGATCTGTGTAATTATTTATTTATTAAAGTAGACTTGAATATTAATTTAAGTGACATTAATATAAAGTTCTAACAACTATAAAATAAACTATTAATCTATTATTAACAAAAGTCTCAGTTTCACTACCTTAAATAAAATACCAAGATTGATAATTTATTATTTAAAGTATAAATTGACAAGAATAAAAAAAAAAAAAAAAAAAAAAAAAAAAAAAAAAAAAAAAAGAAAAAAAAGAAATAATTCATTATTGTAATATCTTGCTCGTTTTTTTTCGGAATATCTTGGCAAATGTCTTATGACCTGGATTCGAGCCTTCATTGGTATCAAGTGGTCCTATATCTTCACCAACCAAACCTGTTTCTGTTTGAAATCAGCTTTTGGGGGGGGGCCCGATATGGGCGATCTCTTACCATTTTCAAATTTCGTTGAAAAAAGGAAAAAGATACCTTCTTTTAAGACTCTATCATAAATGATAATCTAGACTCTTTTTGAGGTGGCTCGCAGAACCAATCGGCGACGATGCAAGGAGGAAAAAAAAAAAGGGGGGGGGAGGAGACAAAGTGTGACACTTTTGCCGTTTTTTTTTTTTTTTTTTTTTTTTTTTTT
>RBNK01001388.1:0-15707 GCA_003990785.1 Endogone sp. FLAS-F59071 | reverse complement strand
GAGCATTAGTATCTTATATACTATATGCATTAGTGATGCATAAATATTATATAACTTCTTGGATTATTTATACAATTGCATGGCTCTATAAGTCATTTTCTATCTTACTCTACATTTTCGAGTATTCAAGCTCAAATCCTTTACTCTCTTTTCTTTTCTTTTATTTTTATAATAGTATTTATATTTTGCATACTTGGTTATCATTCTGTATAAATAGCTTAATATATTTTTTTAATAAATGACCAGTTGTTATCTGTTAAAATTATTAGCTTATTATATCTCTCTCCTATCAACAATCGATTATACGTCACTCAATTGTGGCTTAGATGATCTTTGTTTGTATCAACCAATCATATATTAGTATTAATAAATACATGCATATTTGGCTTCATAAGCCAGTGTGCTCTTTTACCCCTAAACACACATTTGAAGATCAATTTTCAACAGGTTATGAGCCCCGAGCCGCTCGAATTGCAGCTCGACAACCTGAGATCTATGTAATCATAGCAATTACAACTGCGATTACAGTAAGCGTTTATTTAACATTGTAAACAACGTGTCAAACAATACAATAAACAATGTGACAAATGACACCACAATAAAGCAATACGATAAACAACATGTAATGACATAGCATTCAACGACACGATATAATGAAATAGATAACCTATATATATCGTCATCAGCAACAAGATCAACAAGATTGTGGTCTAAATCAAAAACAGACAACAGATATCAAACTCTTGATGATGATGAAGGATTGGATGGTAACCATCAGAGTAATATAAGATTTAGCCTCGATCGACAGAAATAGATGGCTACAATGATCAGAAATCAGGAAGATAAATTAGATATACTGGCAACCCTATTGGGTGAATTGATGGCAAAAATCGACAAAACAAACACATCACCCAGCATGCCAACTAATCAGAATGCAGCTACAGAAGGCAATATACTACAAATACAAATACAATCACCATCACCAACAATATCAACAAAGCTTAACGATCTGGCGAAGGAGTACCTGAGATCGATCAACAAATTCGATAGGTCAGGAGGCGCACCCAGATTGTTTGATTACTTTAATGCCATAGAGCAATTTATTACCAGTGCCGATCTATCAGTACAAAAGGAGGAAGTCAATGTAGCGATCAGTAAAATTACAGACAACGCTAGAATGTGGCTATGGAGGCACATAAACACATTGGGAGAATTTGATTCATGGAATGAGCTTAAAGAGGCTATGACACAAAAATATACACCAATGGAACAATTGTTACAAATGCGTGATAAGCTTGCGATGATAAAGCAAAAGGGATCGATTAAAGATTATAATGATGCGTTCAACCGAATTATGGCGCAAATCAAAGATATGACTGACATAGAAGCTATACTGCAATATCTCCGGGGTCTAAGCCCCAGGTATCAGGAATTAATACTTGCATGGGAGAATATACCGACAATGCTGGAGGCTTTACAACTCGCATGCATCAGGTTTGACCCGGATAGTAAGCAGAGGCACGACGAAGCCCATGTGACAGACCGAGGTGGTGACCAAGGCAGCTACTGAGGTGGCTACCGAGGTGGTGGTCGCGGCAATTGAGGCAAAAGCACTGGATGAGGCTGAGGCTATAACAACAATAACAGAAATAATCGAGGAGATCATCATAATGACAGAGGCAACCGAGACGGCAATCGTGGAGCCCATTGAGGCAGGAATTTTCAGAGACACCCTCAGAAATGTTACATCTGTAAGGGAGAATATGGAATATTTCAATATAACAAATTCAATGATTGGATAAAAACAGAAAAAGAAAAGGCTAAACCGAGAGCCAAACTAAATCTGGTGATTGGTGCTATCATCGATTCAGGTGCCATACAACATATGTTCAACCAATGGGAAATTTTCGAGATGGTGGCTGAGCATGACGGCTTGGTTACGTGTGCAGGAAATGAGAAGCTACGTACCATGTACGTTAGGACAATTGAGCTCGACGACGAGCTGAAATTATGGGACATTTTATATATACTAGAAATCACTAGAAATTTAATATCTGTGCAGGCATTGACATGTGACGGAAATAACATAACCTTCAAAAGTGACGGATCAGTAATTAAAATCAGTATGGATCACGAGGAAATTAAAATCGGACAAGCTGATGGCAACCTATTTCATTTATTAACATCACCAGAGCTAGAAGCAAACATTGCCGATTCCAAGATTGATGACTATACATTATGGCATTACTGGCTGGGCCATCCAGGCTGAAATACTCTGCAATCAATCAATAAATTTGTCACAGGGCTCGGAGATGTGTGGCTGTCAACTGGACAAATCAAAATATAGGCCGGATGTAAACATGTGAAGTCGCACTGCAAGCCTTTTAGATATGTGAAAAATCAATCGATGGAGCCTATCAGAAGGGTATACTCAGATCTGTGCGGGCCGATACCCACACCATCAGTCAATGGAGTGAAATATATATTAATATTCATCAATGATGCCACTTGCTACATTACAACATATTTTATTGACAACAAAAGTGATACATTTGATTGATTCCGGACATTCAAGGCATTTGCCGAAATGCAATCGGGCCAAAAACTGAAGATTCTCCAGTCTGATGGAGGGGGAGAGTATGTAAACACTGAGATGCGTGAATTTTTAATCAAAAATGGAATTCATCATGAAATGAAAATGCCGGATACGCTGCAACAAAACAGTGTCGCCGAACGATATAACTGGACATTGATGGAGTCGATCTGGGCTGTTAAAATCACTGCTGGCATACCTGATGAACTTTGGGCTGAACTTGCTGCAAGTGCTACATATCTATGCAACTGATTGCCAACACAAGCCAATAAGAAGAGTGCTTCACCATTTGAATTATAGTATGGTCACAAGCCTGATATCAGTAACTTACATGTCATATGGGATGATGTATATATGTATATTCGCAAAGGAAAAAGGTCAAAACTGGCGCCCCAATCCAAAAAGCTTAAAATGATTGGCTATCATAATGAAAAGAAGGTATAGAGGCTCTGGGATCCAACCAATAGGAAGATAGAGATCAGCCGTGATGTCACATTTGATGAATCTATTATATTAAAATCCCCAACAATCATCAACCCAGAAGATCAAGAATATATCATTGAAGCAATCATTGGAGAATGCAAGATTGATGAAAAAAGGCAATATCTGGTTAAATGGCTGAGTTATGACAATGATGATGACAACACCTGGGAGCTAATCAAACAATTAATAGATACTGAAGCTCTACAAATTTGGCAAGATCACATACCAGAAGCTAATTTAATTGAATCGACCGATGACCCAATAACCTACAAGGAAGCAATTTCCCTACCTGATACAAAGCTTTGGGAGGAAGCGATCAATCAAGAGCTTAAATCACTTAAGAATAATGACATATGGATAATTGTACCTGAGGTGCCTGCGGGATGCAAGCCAATTAGATGTAGATGGGTATTTAAAAAGAAGCTCAACACTGATGGATCCGTTGCCAGATACAAGGTGAGATTAGTTGCTAAGGGATATTCACAATAGCAAGGAATTAATTACAATGAAACATTTGCTCCCATAGCGAAATTCACATCAATCAGAGCACTTTTATCGATCGGTACAACCCTAAACTTAGAAATTCACCAAATGGATGTAAAAACTGCATTTCTGAATGGCGATCATGATAAGGAGATCTACATGATAGTACCTGAAGAAATTGACCAATCGGAGCTATCACTAAGAGTTGTGTATTGTTGAAATTTGATCTTCGAATATGTGTTTTGGAGTAAAAGAGCATACTGGCTTATGAAGCCAATATGTGTGTATTTATTAATGCTAAATTATGATTGGTCGATACAAAACAAAGATCGTCTAAGCTACGATCAAGTGACATAACAATCGATTATTGATGGGAGAGATATAATAAGCTAATAATTTCAACACTTCCCCTGCTTGACATATCTCGATAAAAATAAATAAATAAAAAAATAAAAGAATAAAAAAAATAAAAATAAAAATAGAAATAAAATGTTCAACTATACATCACGAATGGCATCCATGAAGTACATTTACTGCAAATAACTCTATATAAAATACTACTTGAGTGATAAGAATGACATGATAAAGAACATAAATTTTTTGAAAAAATGTTAGTTATATAAGCCCATTTTTGCGATCAACATTTCAAGTCTTGGTCACGCAAGTGGCTTGGTTAATGCATCAGCGATCATTTTATCTGTCGCCATGTAAACAATATCTATCACCTTTGATTCAACTTTCTCTCGAATAAAGTGATGCTGAATGTCGATATGCTTTGATCGAGCATGATTAATTGGATTTTTAGTGAGGGCGATTGCTGATTGGTTGTCTTCAAATAAGGTTGTTGCACAATTTAGCAAATATCCTAGCTTATCCAATAGAGTGCATAGCCAAATAGCTTCTTTTGTCACATGTGCTAATACCATATATTCTGCCTCAGTTGTTGATAGGGCAACGGTTGGTTAGCGCTTGCTTGACCAGCTGATGGCTCCTCCTGATAGGTTGAAAATATAACCCATCATTGATCGTCATGTATTAATATCTCCTCCCCAGTTGGCATCACTAAAACTGATCAGTCTTAGATCCTAATCATGTCCAAGGCACAGCTTATAATTGGCTGTTCCTTTAATATATCTTAATAATCATTTGAGAGTATGGTGATGTTCTTGCATTGGATTGGCTGAAAATTGACTGATGATGCTGACAGCAGCAGCTAGATCAGGTCTCGTCCTGATCATCAGATATATTATGCTACTGATCATTTGTCTAAATAGACTTTGGTCTGTGGATTTTCCCCCTTCAGTTTTGAGTTGAATGGATGGATCAAGGGATGTGCTGATTAGCTTGGCATCCATCATATTAAACCTTATAATAATTTGATTGGTGAAGTGGCTTTGATCAATTGTGATTGTGTATGTTTTTCGATCACGCATGACTCAAATACCCAAAAAATATTTAATTTTGCCACAGTCCGTCATATCAATGCATTGCTAAGTTCCACCTTGAATTTGTTCATCATTTCCATCGAATCAGCCAGAATTAGTAGATCATCGACATATATAGCAATAATTATTAGCAATTAATTGTCTTGTCTTCTTAGATAAATACTGTGATCTGATTGTAGTCTTGTAAAATTTGATTAGCTGAGGTAGTTGTCGATCTTCTGATTCCACATACAAGGTGATTGCTTTAGTCCATACAATGATCAATTGAGCTTACACACAGCTCTCGATGACAGCTCCGATTGGTCAATTCCTTCAGGTACCATCATGTAGATCTCTTCATTAAGATCGCTATTCAGGAACACTGTTTTTACAACCATTTGGTGAATTTCTAAGTTAAGGACTGCTCCAATTGATAAAAGTGTCCTGATTGACGTAAATTTTGCCACAGGAGCAAATGTTTCATCATAATCAATTCCTTGTTGTTGTGAATATCTCTTGGCAACTAATCTCGCCTTATACCTAGTAACCAATTCATCAGTGTTGAGTTTCTTTTTAAATACCCATCTGCATCCAATCAGCTTGCGTCCCACAGGCACCTCAGGTACAATCGTCTACATGTCATTATTCTTAAGTGATTTAAGCTCTTGATTGATCACTTCCTCCCAAAGCTTTGTATCAGGCAGAGAAATTGCCTCCTTATAGGTCATTGGGTCATCGGTTGATTCAATTAAATTAGCTTCTGACATGCGATCTTGCCAAATTTGTAGAGCTTCAGTGTCGATCAATTGTTCGATTAGCTCCCAGGTGTTATCATCATTATCATAGCCTAGCCATTTGACCAGATATTGCCTTTTTTCATCAATCTTACATTCTCCAATAATCACTTTAATGACGTATTCTTGATCTTCTGGGTTGACGATTGTTGGGGATTTTAATATAATAGATTCATTGAATGTGACGTCACGGCTGATCTCTATCCTCCTATTGGTTGGATCCCAGAGCCTGTACGCCTTCTTTTCATCATGATAGCCAATCATTTTAAGCTTTTTGGATCGGGGTACTAGTTTCGACCTTTTTCCCTTGCGAATATGCATATATACATCAGCCCATATGATGTGCAAGTTACTGATATCAGGCTTGTAACTGTGCTATAATTCAAATGGTGAAGCACTCTCCTTATTGACTCGTGTTGGCAATCGGTTGGGTAAATATATAGCACTTGCAGCAAGTTCTGCCCAAAGTTCGTCAGGTATGCTGGCAGTAATTTTAACTGCCTGGATTGACTCCATCAATGTTCAGTTATATTGTTCAGCTACACCATTTTGTTGCGGCATGTCCGGCATCATCATTTCGTAATAAATTCCGTTTTTGATTAAAAATTCGCGCATCTCGGTGTTTACATACTCTCCTCCTCTATCTGATTGGAGAATCTTAAGTTTTTGGCCTGATTGCGTCTCAGCGAATGCCTTGAATGTCCGGAATTGATCAAATGTATCACTTTTATTGTCAATAAAATAAGTTGTGACGTAGCGAGTGGCATCATCGATAAATGTTAATATATATTTCGCTCCATTGACTGATGGTGTGAGCATTGGCCTGCACAGATCTGAGTACACCCTTCTGATAGGCTCCATCAATCAATTTTTCGCATATCCAAAAGGCTTGCAGTGCGACTTTGTGTGTTCACACCTAGCGCATATTTCGATTTGTCCGGTCAACAGCTGCACATCTCCGAGCCCTGTGACAAATTTGTTGATTGATTGCAGAGTATTTCGGCCCAGATGGCCTAATCGGTGATGCTATAATATATAGTCATCAATCTTGGAATCGGCGATGTTTGCAATCTTGGATCAGTGATGTTGGAATCAGTGATGTTTGCTCCTAGCTCTAGCTTTGGTGATGTCGATAAATGAAATAAGTCACCATCGGCTTGTCTGATTTTGATTTCTTCGTGATCCGTGCTGATTTTAATTACTGATCTGTTGCTCTTGAAGGTTATGTCATTTCTGTCATGTATCAATGCCTGCACAGATATTAAATTTCTGGTGATCTCCAGTACATATAAGACATCCTGTAATTTCAGCTCGTCGTCGAGCTCAATTGTCCCAACATGCATCATGCGTAATTTCTCGTTTCCTGCACACGTGACCAAGCCGTTGTGCTCAGCCACCCTCTTAAAAAACTCCAATTAGTTGAACATATGTTGTGTGGTGCCCGAATCGATAATGGCACTAATCGCTAGATTTGCTTCGGCTCTCGGTTTAGTCTTTTCTTTTTCTTTTTCTATTTTTACCCAATTATTAAATTTGTTACATTGAAATATTCTGTGTTCTCCCTTACAGACGTAACATTTCCAAGGGTGTCCCCGAAAATTCCCACCTCAATTAGCTCTGCGATCGCCGCCTTAGTCACCTCTGTCATTATAACCTCCTCGATTGTTTCCGTTATTGTTGTTATAGCCTCGGCTTCATCCAGCGCTTCCGCCTCAGTTACCACAATCGCCACTTCAGTAGCTGCCTTGATCACTACCTTGGTCACTACCTTGGTAGCTGCCTTAGTAGCTGCCTTGGTCTGTCGCGTGGGCTTCATCGTGCCTCTGCTTGTTATCTGGGTCGAACTTGATGCATGCGAGTTATAAAGCCTCCAGCATTGTTAACATATTTTCCTGCGCAAGTATTAATTCTCGGTACCTGGGGCTTAGACCCCAGTGTTGAAATTTGATCTTCGAATGTGTGTTTAGAGTAAAGAGCATACTGGCTTATGAAGCTAATATGCATGTATTTATTAATGCTAAATTATGATTGGTTGATACAACAAAGATCATCTAAGCCATGATTGAGTGATGTAACGATCGATCATTGATGGGAGAGATATAATAAGCTAATAATTTTAACACTCCCCCTGCTTGATATATCTCGATAAAAATAAATAAAAAATAATAAAAAAATAAAAAATAGAAATAAAATGTTCAACTGTACATCACGAATGGCATCTATGAAGTACATTTACTGCAAATAACTATATATAAAGTACTACTTGAGTGATAAGAATGATGTGATAAAGAACATAAAATTTTTTTTAAAAAATGTTAGTTATGTAAGCCCATTTTTGCGATCAATGTTTCAAGTCTTGGTCATGCAAGTGGCTTGGTTAATACATCAGCAATCATTTCATCTGTTGCCATGTAAACAATATCTATCACCTTTGATTCAACTTTCTCTCGAATAAAATGATGCTGAATGTCGATATACTTTGATCAAGTGTGATTAATTAGATTTTTGGCAAGGGCGATTGCTGATTAGTTGTCTTCAAATAAGGTTGTTGCACAATTCGGCAAATATCCTAGCTCATCCAATAGGGTGCGTAGCCAAATGGCTTCTTTCGTCGCATGTGCTAATGCCATATATTCTGCCTCAGTTATTGATAGGGCAATGGTTGCTTGGCATTTGCTTGACCAGCTGATGGCTCCTCCTAATAGGTTGAAAATATATCCTGTGGTTGATCGTCGTGTGTTAATGTCTCCTCCCCAGTTAGCATCGCTGAAACCGATCAGTCTTAGATCCTGATCGTGTCCAAGGCACAGCTTATAATTGGCTGTTCCTTTAATATATCTTAATAATTGTTTGAGGGCGTGGTAATGTTCTTGCATTAGATTGGCCAAAAATTAACTGATGATGCTGACAGCAGCAGCTAGATCAGGTCTCGTTCCGATCATCAGGTACATTATGCTACCGATCATTTGTCTGAATAGACTTTGGTCTGCGGATTTTCCTCCTTCAGCTTTGAGTTGGATGGATGGATCAAGGGGTGTACTGATTGGCTTGGCATCTGTCATGTTAAACCTTATAATGATTTGATTGGCAAAGTGACTTTGATCAATTGTGATCGTGTGTGTTTTTCGATTATGCATGACTCAAATACCCAAAAAATGTTTAATTTCGCCACAGTCCGTCATATCGAATGCGTTGCTAAGTTCCGCCTTGAATTTGTTCATTGTTTCCATTGAATCAGCCAGAATTAGTAGATCGTCGACATATATGGCAATAATTATCAGCGATTGATCTTCTTGTCTTCTTTTTAGATAAATGCTGTGATCTGATTGTAGTTTTGTAAAATTTGATTGGCTGAGATAGTTGTCGATCTTCTGATTCCATATACGAGATGATTGCTTTAGTCTATACAGTGATCGATTGAGCTTACACACAGCTCTCGGTGACAGCTCCGATTGGTCGATTCCTTCAGGTACCATCATGTAGATCTCTTTATCAAGATCACTATTCAGGAATGCAGTTTTTACATCCATTTGGTGAATTTCTAAGTTTAGGGTTGCTCCGATTGATAAAAGTGCCCTGATCGACATGAACTTTGCTACAGGAGCAAATATTTCATCGTAATCAATTCCTTGCTGTTGTGAATATCCCTTAGCCACTAATCTCGCCTTGTACCTGGCAACCAATCCATCAGTGTTGAGTTTCTTTTTAAATACCCATCTGCATCCAATTGGCTTGTATCCCACAGGCACCTCAGGTACAATCATCCATGTGTCATTATTCTTAAGTGATTTAAGCTCTTAATTGATCGCTTCCTCCCAAAGCTTTGTATCAGGCAGAGAAATTGCCTCCTTGTAAGTCATTGGGTCATTGGTCAATTTAATTAAATTAGCTTCTGACATGCAATCTTGCCGAATTTGTAGAGCTTCAGTGTCAATCAATTGTTCGATTGGCTCCCAGGTGTTGTCATCATCATCATAGCCTAGCCATTTAACCAGATATTCCCTTTTTTTATCAATCTTGCGTTCTCGGATGATCACTTCGATGATATATTTATGATCTTCTGGGTTGACGATTATTGGGGATTTTAATATAATAGATTCATAGAATGTGACATCACGGCTGATCTCTATCCTCTTATTGGTTGGATCCCAGAGCCTGTATACCTTCTTTTCGTCATAATAGCCAATCATTTTAAGCTTTTTGGATCGGGGCGCCAGTTTCGATCTTTTTCCATTGCGAATATGCATATACGTGTCAGCCCATATGACGTGCAAGTTACTGATATCAGGCTTGTGACCGTGCCATAATTCAAATGGTAAAGCACTCTCCTTATTAGCTCGCATTAGCAATCGGTTGCGTAAATATGTAGCACTTGCAGCAAGTTCTGCTCAAAGTTCGTCAGGTATGCTAGCAGTAATTTTAACTGCCTGGATTGACTCCATCAATGTCCAGTTATATCGTTCGGCTATACCATTTTGTTGCAGCGTGTCTGGTGTCATCATTTCATGATAAATTCCGTTTTTGATTAAAAATTCGCACATCTCGGTATTTACATACTCTTCTCCTCCATCTGATTGGAGAATCTTGAGTTTTTGGCCCGATTGCGTCTCGGCGAATGCCTTGAATGTCCGGAATCGATCAAATGTATCACTTTTGTTGTTAATAAAATATGTTGTGACGTAGCGAGTGGCATCATCGATGAATGTTAATATATATTTTGCTCCATTAACTGATGGTGTGGGCATCGGCCTGCACAGATCTGTATGCACCCTTTCGATAGGCTCTATCGATCAATTTTTTACATGTCCGAATGACTTGCGGTGTGACTTTGTGTGTTCACACCCGGTGCATATTTCGATTTGTCCGGTTGACAGCCGCACATCTCCGAGCCCTGTGACAAATTTGTTGATTGATTGCAGAGTGTTTCAGCCCAGATGGCCTAGTCAGTGATGCCATAATATATAGTCATTAATCTTGGAATTGGCGATGTTTGCAATCTTGGAATCGGTGATGTTGGAATCGGTGATGTTTGCTCTTAGCTCTAGCTCTGGTGATGTCGATAAATGAAATAGATCGCCATCAGCTTGTCCGATTTTAACTTCTTCATAATCCGCGCTAATTTTAATTACTGATCCGTCACTCTTGAAGGTTATGTCATTTCTGTCACATGTCAATGCCCACACAGATATTAAATTTCTGATGATCTTCGGTACATATAAGATGTCCCATAATTTTAGCTTGTCGTCGAGCTCAATTGTCCCAATGTGCGTCGCGTGTAATTTCTTGTTCCCTACACACGTGACCAAGCCATCGTACTCAGCCACTATCTCGAAAAGCTCCAATTGGTTGAACATATGTTGTGTGGCGCCCGAATCGATGATAGCGCCAATCACCAGATTTGCTTCGGCTCTCGGTTTAGCCTTTTCTTTTTCTATTTTTACCCAATCATTGAATTTGTTGCATTGAAATATTCCGTGTTCTCCCTTACAGACATAACATTTCCGAGGGTGTCCTCGAAAATTCCCGCCTCGATTGGCTCCGCGATCGCCACCTCAGTCGCCTCTATCATTATAACCTCCTTGATTATTTCCGTTATCGTTGTTATAGCCTCGGCTTCGTCCAGCGCTTCTGCCTCGATTATCGCGACCGCCACCTTGGTAGCTGCCTCGATTGCCGCCTCAGTATCCACCTCGGTCGCCGCCTTGGTAGCCGCCTCAGTCTGTCATATGGGCTTCGTCACACCTCTGCTTATTATTCGGGTTGAACCTGATGCATGCGAGTTGTAAAGCCTCCAGCATTGTTGGCATATTCTCTCGTGCAAGTATTAATTCCTGGTACCTGGGGCTTAGACCCTGGAGATATTGCGGTATAGCTTCTGTGTTGGTTATATCTTCGATTTGCACCATAATCCAGTTGAATGCATCATTATAATCTTCAATCGATCCTTTTTGCTTCATCATCGCAAGCTTATCGCGCATTTGTAACAATTGTTCCATTGGTGCATATTTTTGCATCATAGCCTCTTTAAGCTCATCTCACAAATCAAATTCTCTCGATGTGTTCACGTGCCTCCGTAACCACATTCTAGCGTTGCCTGTAATTTTACTGATTGCTGTGTTGACTTCTTCCTTTTGTACTGATAGATTGGCACTGGTGATAAATTGCTCTACAGCATCAAAGTAATTGAACAATCTGGGTGCACCACCTGATCCATTGAATTTGTTGATCGATCTCAGGTACTCCTTTGCCAGATCATTAAGCTTTGTTGATATTGTTGGTGATGGTGATAGTGATTGTCTTTGTGGCGTATTGCCTTCTGTAGCTGCATTCTGATTGGTTGGCGCACTAGGTGATATGATCGTTTTGTCGATTTTTGCTATCAATTCACCTATTAGGGTTACAAGCGTGTCTAATTTATCTTCCTGATTTCTGATCGTTGTAGCCATCTGTTCCTGTCAATTGAGGCTAAATGCAATATTGCTCTGATGGTTGCTATCCAATCCTTCGTCATCATCAAGAATTTGATATCTGTCTGTTTTTAATTTAGACTGCAATCTTGTCGATCTTGTTGCTGATGACAATAATGCATATAGATTGTCCATTTCATCATGTCGCGTTGTTGAATGCTATGTCGTTATGTGTTTATCGCGTTGCTTTATTGCAGTGTCATTTGTCGTGTTGTTTATCGCATTGTTTGATGTGTTGTTTACAATTTTAAATAAACACTTACAGTAATCGCAGTTATAATTGCATAGATGCTATGATTGCATAGATCTCAGGTTGTTGAGCTGCAATTCGAGCAGCTCGGGGCTCATAACCTGTTGAAATTTGATCTTCGAATGTGTGTTTGGAGTAAAGAGTATACTGGCTTATGAAGCCAATATGCGTGTATTTATTAATGCTAAATTATGATTGGTTGATACAACAAAGATCGTCTAAGCCACAATTGAGTGATGTAATGATCGATTGTTGATGGGAGAGATATAATAAGCTAATAATTTCAACACCCGGAGATATTGCAATATAGCTTCTGTGTCGGTCATATCTTTGATTTGCACCATAATTTGGTTAAATGCGTCATTATAATCTTCGATTGATTCTTTTTGCTTCATCATCACAAGCTTATCATGCATTCGTAACAATTGTTCCATTAGTGCATATTTTTGTACCATAGCCTCTTTAAGCTCATTCCACGAATCAAATTCTCCCGATGTGTTCACATGCCTCTGTAGCCATATTCTAGCATTACCTGTAATTTTACTGATTGCTGCATTAACCTCCTCCTTTTGTACTGATAGATTAGTGCTGGTGATAAATTGCTCTACAGCATCAAAGTAATCAAACAATCTGGGTACACCTCCTGATCCATCAAATTTGTTGATTGATCTTAGGTACTCCTTCGCCAGATCATTAAGCTTTGTTGATGTTGTTGGTAATGGTAATGGTCATGGCGTGTTGCCTTCTGTAGCTGCATTCTGATTGGTTGGCATGCTAGGTAATGCATTTGTTTTATCGATTTTTGCCATCAATTCACCCATTAGGGTTGTCAGTATGTCTAATTTATCTTCCTGATTTCTGATCATTATAGCCATCTATTCCTGTCGATCGAGGCTAAATGCTATATTGCTCTGATGGTTGTCATCCAATCCTTCATCGTCATCATCAAGGGTTTGATATCTGTTGACTGTTTTTGATTTAGACTGCAATCTTGTCAATCTTGTTGCTGATGACAATGATGTGTATAAGTTGTCTATTTCATTATGTCGTTGAATGCTACATTGTTACATATTGTTTATTGCATTGCTTTATCGTGGTGTCGTTTGTTGTGTTGTTTATCGCGTTGTTTGACGCATTGTTTACAATGTTAAATAAATGCTTACTGTAATCGCAGTTGTAACTACTATGATTACATAGATGATTGCATAGATCTCAGGTTGTCGAGCTGTAATTCGAGCAGCTCGGGGCTCATAACCTGTTGAAATTTGATCTTCGAATGTGTGTTTTGGAGTAAAAGAGTGCACTGGCTTATGAAGCCAATATGCGTATATTTATTAATGCTAAATTATGATTGGTTGATACAAAACAAAGATCGTCTAAGCCACGATTGAGTGACGTAACAATCGATTATTGATGGGAGAGATATAATAAGCTAATAATTTCAACATGTATAAGCTCAATCGATCATTGTATAGACTAAAGCAATCACCTTGTATGTGGAATCAGAAGATTGACAACTACCTCAGCCAATCAAATTTTACAAGACTACAATCAGATCACAGCATTTATCTAAGAAGAAGACAAGACGATCAATTGCTGATAATTATTGCCATATATGTTGACGATCTACTAATTCTGGCTAATTTGATGGAAACGATGAACAACTTCAAGATGGAGCTTAGTAATGCATTTGATATGATAGACTGTAGTGAAATTAAACATTTTCTAGATATTCGAGTCATGCACGATCGAAAAACATACACAATCACAATTGATCAAAGTCACTTTGCCAATCAAATCATTACAAGGTTTAACATGATGGATACCAAGCCAATCAGTACACCCCTTGATCCATCTATTCAACTCAAAGCTAAAGGGGGAAAATCTGCAGACTAAAATCTATTCAGACAAATGATCAGTAGCATAATATACCTGATGATTGGGATGAGACCTGATCTAGCTGCTGCTGTTAGCATCATCAGTCAATTTTTGGCCAATCCAATGCAAGAACATCACTATGCCCTTAAACAATTATTAAGATATATTAAAGGAACAGCCAATTATAAGCTGTGCCTTGAATGTGATCAGGATCTAAAACTGATCAGTTTTAATGATGCCAACTGGGGAGGAGATATTAATACATGATGATCAACCACAGGCTATATTTTCACCCTATCAGGGGGAGCCATCAGCTGGTCAAGCAAGTGTCAACCAACCGTTGCCCTATCAATAACTGAAGCAGAATATATGGCATTAGCACATGCGACAAGAGAAGCCATTTGGCTACGTACCCTATTGGATAAGCTAGGATATTTACAGAATTGTATAACAACTTTATTTGAAGATAACCAATCAGCAATTGCCCTCGCCAAAAACCCAATTAATCATGCTCGATCAAAGCATATTGACATTCAGCACCACTTTATTTGAGAAAAAGTTGAATCAAAGGTGATAGATATCGTTTACATGGCAACAGATGAAATGATCACTGATGCATTAACTAAGCCACTTACACGACCCAGACTTGAAATGTTGATCACAAAAATAGGCTTATATAATTAACTTTTTTTTTCTTTCAAAAACTTTTATTTTCCTTTATCATATCATTCTTATCACTCAAGTAGTATTTTACATATAGTTATTTGCAGTAAATGTACTTCATGGATGCCATTCGTGATGTACAGTTGAACATTTTATTTTTATTTATTGAGATATGTCAAGCAGGGGGAGTGTTGAAATTATTAGCTTATTATATCTCTCTCCCATCAACGATCGATCATATGTCACTCAATTGTGGCTTAGACGATCTTTGTTTGTATCAACCAATCATATATTAGTATTAATAAATACACGCATATTTGGCTTCATGAGACAGTGCGCTCTTTTACCCCTAAACACACATTCAAAGATCAATTTTCAACAGTTATCATCTTCTTATTGATCATATATATAAAAGCTTCAAAATAGCTCTGAAATGACATAGATCAGCACTCTCATTCTCGTCATCTTATCTGATATCTATTTTTTATTACTTGTCAAAGTAAGCTAGTGGAGAACTTATATTCTTATATTTGTTTATATTTGACACCACAATATTAGGGAAAGCTAGAGTATTAAAAGAGATAAACTTAATAAAATTTAGTAAAATAGAGGCAAAAAAAAATAAATCTTTATATTGATTGATAAGTAAGTTAATACTATTATTTTCTTTTG
>RBNK01001387.1:0-15710 GCA_003990785.1 Endogone sp. FLAS-F59071 | reverse complement strand
AAAAAAAACAAAAGAAAAGAAACGAGCCAATGTTTAGTGCTGCTACACGTTGAATACTATATAGTCTGTCGATCTGATTGACGCGAGGATTTGAAGCCTTTTTTTGAAGGTTTGGCGTTCAGCATCATACACTTGCTTGTGCAGCGCAGCGTACATGCAAAAAAGAGATCGTTCATCCATCCATGTTTCGTTCCTCCGACTTTCCTACGCTCGTTCTGACTATTTGTTCTCCGTGTTACTATTTGTTTTCCCTGCTGACTATTGTTCTCAGTGCTGACTATTTGAAAGTTGATTATGTAATTAGTCCGGATACACCAGCGAATAAACGTGAGAAAGAGATAAATAATTGCCAATGCTATAACCAGCCATCGTACACCTTCCCAACGGCCAATGAACACCGGACGCCAGGGAGGCGCGTAATAAGTTAGAGTCGACGAGTAGTGTTCATTTTTCACCATCACATCATATATCTGCTTTATTGCACCATTACTTAGTCATCAGATGATATCTTGTATAAATACCCCCCTCCATTTGCTTGAGAATAAAGTCAATTCAAGTAGCGTCACTTTTCCACGTCACTTTTCCAGACCCAATTACATTAGGACCCCGCCTGACTTGTCCCATTTTCTGGCGTTTCACAAGGGAAGTATGACAATACGCCGTTCTCACGCTCCCCATCCCCATGTACTGTTCTTGCATAGGCCTATTCTCACATATAGTCAACCATTCTCTTGCGAATAGTTAACCATTCTCTTGCCAATTTCAAGGTACTTATCGTGAAGAAAGTGAAGGGCGTATTCCACCAATGCGTTCAGCCCATTGGGTTAATATAAAATTTATACACATATCCAAAATAGGAAACCGTCACTTTCCATTTCCATGCTTTCTAATTAGCTAAAACAGGTAGGGTCAGGTGACAAGTCACCCAAAAAATATCTCACTGAAATCATGTGTTTAGCAGCTGCTGAGTGTTGGAAATAGCGCATGTCTTAGATCGGCGTAAATCTTAGATTGATATAAATGACATAAATCTTAGATGGGCGTAATGACATAATCAATTAACAAGCTCTTTGCGCTGCGATGCTGCAGCGTGATCGAGATCACCTGATATGTAATCAATCTATTTAGATTATGGCGTTAAATAAACTATATTGGGCCCGCGTGTGAATATGGGAGACCTACGCCCATATGCTCTTAACACTCCCTTAACAACCTCTTTATATTGACCCCTTGTCACAGTTTAGTAAGATATTGCAACAATTAGTAATTATATTATATTCTTTCAAAATATTCCTAATTTAATATTTAATTTTGATTATATTTTATATTAGGAAAATAGTTTAATAGTTTGTAAATAGTATTACTAAGAGCTATAAACAAACAGTTATAAGTATAGATACTAGTTATAAACTATAAACTATTTTTTATAAACTTGTTAGAACAGTATATAAATAGTATATATAATTCTAGAATAGTAAATATAGATATTAGTTATAAACTATAAATTGAAAATATATATTCTTTATAAAGTTAAGATTTAGAAATTATAATAATTACTTTATATTTTTAAGTTTATATTGTTAAAGTTTTAATCTTTAAATGTATATTTAGGGTAAAGAGTGCACTAGCTCATGAAGCCAAATATGCATGTATTTATTAATACTAATATATGATTGATCAATACAGACAACAATCGTCTAAGCCACGATTGAGTGATATAGCATCGATCATCGATGAGAGAGAGATATAATAAGCTAATAATTTCAACACTTCCCCTGCTTGACATATCTCGATAAATAAAACCAAAAAAATGTTCAACTGTACATTACGAATAGCATTCATGAAGTACATTTACTGCAAATAACTATATGTAAAATACTACTTGAGTGATAAGAATGATATGATAAAGAAAATAAAAGTTTTTTTGAAAGAAAGAAAAAAAAAAGTTAGTTATGTAAGCTCATTTTTGTGATCAACATTTCAAGTCTGGGTCATGCAAGTAGCTTAGTTAATACATCAGCGATCATTTCATCTATTGCTATATAAATGATATCTATTACCTTTGATTCAACTTTCTCTCGAATAAAGTAGTACTGAATGTTAATATGCTTTGATCGAGCATGATTAATTGGGTTTTTGGCAAGGGCAATTGCTGATTAGTTGTCTTCAAATAAGGTTGTTGCACAATTCTGTAAATATCCTAACTCATCCAATAGGGTACATAGCCAAATGGCTTTTTTTGTCATATGTGCTAATGCTATATATTCTGCTTCAGTTGTTGATAGGGCAATGGTTAGTTGGCGCTTGCTTGACCAGCTAATAGCTCCCTCTGATAGGTTGAAAATATAGCCCATAGTTGATCATCGTGTATTAATATCTCCTCTCCAGTTGGCATCACTGAAACTGATCAGTTTTAGATCCTGATCATATCTAAGGTATAGCTTATAATTGGCTGTTCCTTTAATATATCTTAATAATTATTTGAGGGCATAGTGATGTTCTTGTATTGGATTGGCTGAAAATTGACTGATAATACTAACAGCAGCAGCTAGATCAGGTCTCATCCCAATCATCAGGTACATTATGCTACCAATCATTTATTTGAATAGATTTTGGTCTGAGGATTTTCCCCCTTCAGCTTTGAGTTGAATAGATGGATCAAAGGGTGTACTGATTGGCTTGGCATCCATCATGTTAAACTTTGTAATGATTTGATTAGCAAAGTGACTTTGATCAATTGTGATTGTGTGTGTTTTTGATCACACATGACTCGAATACCTAGAAAATGTTTAATTTTACTACAGTCTGTCATATTAAATGTATTGCTAAGTTCCATCTTGAATTTGTTTATTGTTTCCATCGAATCAGCTAGAATTAGTAGATCATTGACATATATGGCAATAATTATCAGCGATTGATCATCTTATCTTCTTCTTAGATAAATGCTGTGATCCAATTATAGTCTTGTAAAATTTAATTGGCTAAGGTAGTTATCAATCTTCTGATTCCACATACGAGGTGATTGCTTTAGTCTATACAATGATCGATTGAGCTTATATACAGCTCTCGGTGACAGCTCTGATTGGTCAATTCCTTCAGGTACCATCATGTAGATCTTCTTATCAAGATCGCCATTCAGGAATGCAGTTTTTACGTCCATTTGGTGAATTTCTAAGTTTAGGGTTGCACCAATTAATAAAAGTGTTCTGATCAATGTAAATTTCACCACGGGAGCAAATGTTTTATTGTAATCAATTCCTTGCTGTTGAGAATATTCCTTGACAACTAATCTTGCCTTGTACTTGACAACCAATCTATCAGTGTTGAGCTTCTTTTTAAATACCCATCTACATCTAATCAGCTTGCGTCCCACAGGCACCTCAGGTACAATCATCCACATGTTATTATTCTTAAGTGATTTAAGCTCTTGATTGATCACTTCCTACTAAAGCTTTACATCAGACAGAGAAATTGCTTCCTTGTAGATCATTGAGTCATCAGTCAATTCAATTAAATTAGCTTCTAGTATACAATCTTGCCAAATTTGTAAAGCTTCAATGTCGATCAATTGTTCGATTGGCTCCTAGGTATTGTTATCATCATTGTCATAGCCTAGCCATTTTACCAGATATTGCCTTTTTTCATTAATCTTGTATTCTCCGATGATTGCTTCAATGACATATTCTTAATCTTCTAGGTTGATGATTGTTGGGGATTTTAATATAATAGATTCATCAAATGTAATGTTGCGGCTGATCTCTATCTTCCTATTGGTTGAATCCCAGAACCTGTATGCCTTCTTTTCGTCATGATAGCCAATCATTTTAAGCTTTTTGGATCAGGGCGCCAGTTTCAACCTTTTTCCTTTGCGAATATATATATATGCGTCAGCCCATATGATGTGTAAGTTACTGATATTAGGCTTGTGACTGTGCTATAATTCAAATGGTGAAGTACTCTCCTTATTGGCTCACATTAGTAATTGGTTGTATAAATATGTAGCACTTACAGCAAGTTTAGCCTAAAGTTTGTTAGGTATGTCAGCAGTGATTTTAACGGCCTGGATCAACTCTATCAATGTCCGGTTATATTATTCGGCAATACCGTTTTATTGTGGTGTGTCCGGTTTCATCATTTCATGATGAATTCCATTTTTAATTAAAAATTCGCGCATCTTGATGTTTACATACTCTCTCCCTCCATTGAACCAGAGAATCTTCAGTTTTCGGCCTGATTGCGTTTCAGCAAACACCTTGAATGCCCGGAATCGATCAAATGTATTACTTTTGTTGTCAATAAAATATGTTGTGACATAGCGAGTAGTATCATCGATGAATGTTAATATATATTTCGCTCCATTGACTGATGGCATAGGTATCGGCCTGTACAGATCTGAGTGTACCCTTCTGATAGGCTCTATCGATTGATTTTTCACGTATTCAAAAAGCTTGCGGTGCAACTTTGCGTGTTCACACCCAGCGTATATTTCGATTTGTGCGGTTGACAGCCACACATCTCCGAGCCCTGTGACAAATTTGTTGATTGATTGCAGAGTATTTTAGCCCAGATAGCCCAGCCAGTGATGCCATAGTATATAGTCATCAATCTTGGAATCGGCGATGTTTGCTTCTAGCTCTAATGATGTCGATAAATAAAATAGATCACCATCAGCTTGTCTGATTTTGATTTTCTCGTGATCTGCACTGATTTTAATTACTAATCCATCACTTTTGTATTGAAATTTGATCTTCGAATGTATATTTGGAGTAAAGAGCACGCTGGCTTATAAAGCCAATATGCGTGTATTTATTAATGCTAAATTATGATTGGTTGATATAACAAAGATCATCTAAGCCACGATTGAGTAACGTAATGATCGATCATTGATGGAAGAGATATAATAAGCTAATAATTTCAACACTCCCCCTACTTGACATATCTCGATAAAAATAAATAAATAAAAAAATAAAAAATAAAAGAATAAAAATAAAATGTTCAACTGTACGTCACGAATGGCATCCATGAAGTACATTTACTGTAAATAATTATATATAAAATACTACTTGAGTGATAAGAATAATGTGATAAAGAACATAAAGTTTTTAAAAAGGTTAGTTATATAAGCCCATTTTTGCGATCAACATTTCAAGTCTTGGTTGCGCAAGTGGCTTGGTTAATGTATTGGCAATCATTTCATCTGTCGCCATATAAACGATATCTATCACCTTTGATTCAACTTTCTCTCGAATAAAGTGATGCTGAATGTTGATATACTTTGATTGAGCATGATTAATTAGATTTTTGGCAAGGGCGATTGCTGATTGGTTGTCTTCAAATAAGGTTGTTGCACAATTCGGCAAATATCCTAGCTCATCCAATAGGGTGCATAGCCAAATAGCTTCTTTCATCGCATGTGCTAATGCTATATATTCTGCCTCAGTTGTTAATAGGGCAATGGTTGCTTGGTATTTGCTTGACCAGCTGATGGCTCCTCCTAATAGGTTGAAAATATAATCTGTGGTTGATCGTCATATGTTAATGTCTCCTCCCCAGTTAGCATCACTGAAACCGATCAGTTTTAGATCCTGATTACATCCAAGGCACAGCTTATAATTGGCTGTTCCTTTAATATATCTTAATAGTCGTTTGAGGGTATGGTGATGTTCTTGCATTGGATTGGTCGAAAATTAACTAATGATGCTGACAGCAGCAGCTAGATCAGGTCTCGTCCCGATTATCAGGTACATTATACTATCGATCATTTGTCTAAATAGACTTTAGTCTGCGGATTTTCCCTCTTCAGCTTTGAGTTAAATGGATGGATCAAGGGGTGTACTGATTGGCTTGGCGTCCATCATGTTAAACCTTGTAATGATTTGATTGGCGAAGTGACTTTGATCAATTGTGATCGTATGTGTTTTTCGATCACACATGACTCGAATACCCAAAAAATGTTTAATTTCGCCACAGTCCGTCATATCAAATGCGTTGCTAAGTTCTGCCTTGAATTTGTTCATCATTTCCATCGAATTAGCCAGAATTAGTAGATTGTCAATATATATGGCAATAATTATCAGCGATTGATCATCTTATCTCTTTCTTAGATAGATGCTATGATCTGATTGTAATCTTGTAAAATTTGATTGGCTGAGATAGTTGTCGATCTTCTAATTCCACATATGAGGTAATTGCTTTAGTTCATACAGTGATCAATTGAGCTTACACACAGCTCTCAGTGACAGCTCCGATTGGTCGATTTCTTCAGGTACCATCATGTAGATCTCTTCATCAAGATTGCCATTCAGGAACGCAGTTTTTACGTCCATTTGGTGAATTTCTAAGTTTAGGGTTGCTCCGATCAATAAAAGTGCCCTGATCGACGTGAATTTTACCACAGGAGCAAATGTTTCATTATAATCAATTCCTTGCTGTTATGAATATCCCTTGGCTACTAATCTCACCTTGTACCTGGCAACTGATCCATCAGTGTTGAGTTTCTTTTTAAATATCCATCTGCATCCAATTGGCTTGCATCCTACAGGCACCTCAGGTACAATCGTCCATGTGTTATTATTCTTAAGTGATTTAAGCTCTTGATTGATCACTTCCTCCCAAAGCTTTGCATCAGGCAGAGAAATTGCCTCCTTGTAGATCATTGGGTCATTGGTCAATTCAATTAAATTAGCTTCTGACATGCGATCTTGCCAAATTTGTAGAGCTTCAGTGTCGATCAATTGTTCAATTAGCTCCCAGGTGTTGTCATCATCATCATAGCCTAGCCATTTAACCAGATATTGTCTTTTTTCATCAATCTTACATTCTCCGATGATCGCTTTGATGACATATTCTTGATCTTCTGGATTGACGATTGTTGGGGATTTTAATATAATAGATTCATCAAATGTAACATCACGGCTGATCTCTATCCTCCTATTGGTTAGATCTCAGAGCCTGTATACCTTCTTTTTATCATGATAGCCAATTATTTTAAGCTTTTTGGATTGGGGTGCCAGCTTCGACCTTTTTCTCTTGCAAATATGCATATATACGTCAGCCTATATAACATACAAGTTACTGATATCAGGCTTATGACTGTGCCATAATTCAAATAGTGAAGCACTCTCCTTATTGGCTCGCATTGGCAATCGGTTGCGTAAATATATAGCACTTGCGGCAAGTTTCGCCCAAAGTTCATCAGATATGCTAGCAGTAATTTTAACTGCCCGGATTGACTCCATCAATGTCCGGTTATATCATTCGGCTACACCGTTTTGTTGCGGCATGTCCGGCGTCATCATTTCATGATGAATTCCATTTTTGATTAAAAATTCGTGCATCTCGGTGTTTACATACTCTCCTCCTCCATCTGATCAGAGAATCTTGAGTTTTCAGCCCGATTGCATCTCAGTAAATGCTTTGAATGTCCGGAATCGATCAAATGTATCACTTTTGTTGTCAATAAAATATGTTGTGACGTAGTGAGTAGCGTCATCGATGAATGTTAATATATATTTTGCTCCATTAACTGATAGCATGGGCATCGGCCTGCACAGATCTGAGTGTACCCTTCCGATAGGCTCCATCGATTGATTTTTCATGTATCCGAATGGCTTGCAGTGCGACTTCGCATATTTGCACCCGGCGCATATTTCGATTTGTCCGGTTGACAGCCACACATCTCCAAGCCCTGTGATAAATTTGTTGATTGATTGCAGCGTGTTTCGGCCTGGATGGCCTAATTGGTGATGCCATAATGTATAGTCATCAATCTTGGAATTGGCAATGTTTACAATCTTGGAATCAGTGATGTTTGCTTCTAGCTCTGGTGATGTCGATAAATGAAATAGGTTGCCATCAGCTTGTCTAATTTTGACTTCTTCGTGATCCACACTGATTTTAATTACTGATCCGTCACTCTTGAAGGTTATGTCATTTCCATTATGTGTCAACATCTGCACAGATATTAAATTTCTAGTAATCTCCAGTACATATAAGATGTCCCATAATTTCAGCTCGTCGTCGAGCTTAATTATCCCAACATGCGTTGCACGTAATTTCTCGTTCCCTGCACATGTGACCAAGCTGTCGTGCTCAGCCACCATCTTGAAAATCTCCAATTGGTTGAACATATATTGCATGGTGCCCGAATCGATGATAGCGCCAATTGCCAGATTTACTTCGGCTCTTGGTTTAGTCTTTTCTTTTTCTTTTTTTGTTTTTACCTAATCATTGAATTTGTTACATTGAAATATTCTGTGTTCTCTCTTACAGACATAACATTTCTGAGGGTGTCCCCGAAAATTCCCGCCTCAATTGGCTCTGTAATCACCACCTCGGTCATCTCTGTTGTTATGACCTCCTTGATTGTTTTTGTTATTGTTATTATAGCCTCGGCTTTGTCTAGCGTTTCCGCCTCGATTGTCGTGACCACCACCTTGGTAGCTGCCTTGGTCGCCGCCTCGGTATCTGCCTTGGTCACCGCCTCAGTAGCCGCCTCAGTCTGTCATGTGAGCTTCGTCACGTCTTTGTTTATTATCCGGATTGAACCTGATGCATGTGAGTTGTAAAGCCTCCAGCATTGTCGACATATTCTCCTACACAAGTATTAATTCCCAGTACCTGGGGCTTAGACCCCAGAGATATTGCAGTATAGCTTCTGTATCGGTCATATCTTCAATTTGTGCTATAATTCGGTTGAATGCATCATTATAATCTTCGATCAATCCCTTTTGTTTCATCATCGCAAGCTTATCGCGTATTCCTAACAATTATTCCATTAGTATGTATTTTTGCATCATAGCCTCTTTAAGCTCATTCCACAAATTAAATTCTCCCAATATATTCACATGCCTCTATAGCTACATTCTAGCATTGCCTGTAATTTTACTGATCGCTGCGTTGACTTCTTCCTTTTGTACTGATAGATTGGTACTGGTGATAAATTGCTCTATGGCATCAAAGTAATTGAACAATCTGGGTGTGCCTCCTGATCCATCAAATTTATTAATCGATCTCAGGTACTCCTTCACCAGATCATTAAGCTTTGTTGATATTGTTGGTGATGGTGATGGTGATTGTGGCATATTGCCTTCTGTAGCTGCATTCTGATTGGTTGGTGTACTAGGTGATACATTTGTTTTGTCGATTTTTGCCATCAATTCACCCATTAGGGTTGTCAGCGTGTCTAATTTATCTTCCTGATTTCTGATCGTTATAGCTATCTGTTCCTGTCAATCAAGGCTAAATATAATATTGCTCTGATGGTTGCTATCCAATCCTTCGTCATCATCAAGGGTTTGATATCTGTTATCTGTTTTTGATTTAGACTGCAATCTTATTGATCTTGTTGCTGACGACGATGATGTGTATAGATTATCCATTTCGATGTTGTTAAAGGCTATGTTGTTACATATTGTTTATCATATTGCTTTATCGCAATGTCATTTGTCATGTTGTTTATCACGTTATTTGACACGTTGTTTACAATTTTAAATAAACACTTACAGTAATTGCAGTTGTAACTGCTATAATTGTATAGATGATTGCATAGATCTCAGGTTGTCAAGCTGCAATTTGAGTGGCTCAGAGCTCATAACCTGTTGAAATTTGATCTTCGAATGTGTGTTTGGAGTAAAGAGTGTGCTGGCTTATAAAGCCAATATGCGTGTATTTATTAATACTAAATTATGATTGGTTGATACAACAAAGATCGTCTAAGCCACGATTAAGTGACATAATGATCGATCATTGATAGGAGAGATATAATAAGCTAATAATTTCAACATTTTGAAGGTTATGTCATTTCCATCACGTATCAATGCCTACACAGATATTAAATTTCTGGTGATTTTCGGTACATATAAAATATCCTATAATTTCAGCTCATCATCAAGCTTAATTGTCCCAACATGTGTGGTGCATAGCTTCTTGTTCCCTATACATGTGACCAAGCCATCGTGCTCAGCCACCGTCTTGAAAAATCTCCCATTGGTTGAACATATGTTGTGTGGCGCCTGAATCAATGATGGTGCCAATCACTAGATTTGCTTCAGCTCTCGGTTTAGCCTTTTCTTTTTCTGTTTTTACCTAATTATTGAATTTGTTGCATTGAAATATTCTGTGTTCTCCCTTATAGACGTAACATTTCCGAGGGTATTCCTGAAAATTCCCACCTCAATGGGCTCCACAATCACCGCCTTAGTCGTCTCTGTTATTATGATGACCTCCTTGATTGTTTCCATTATTGTTGTTATAACCTCGGCCTTGTCTGGTGCTTTCGCCTCGGTTGCCGTAACTACCATCTTGGTAGCTACCTCGGTAGCCACCTCGGTCTGTTACATGGGCTTTGTTGTGCCTCTGCTTACTATCCGGATCAAACCTGATGCATATGAGTTATAAAGCCTCCAGCATTGTCAGCATATTCTCCCGCACAAGTATTAATTCCCAGTACCTGGGGCTTAGACCTCAGAGATATTGCGGTATAGCTTCTGTGTCAGTCATGTCTTCGATTTGTACCATAATCCAGTTGAATGCATCATTATAATCTTCGATCGATCCTTTTTGCTTCATCATCACAAGCTTATCGCGCATTCGTAACAATTGTTCCATTAGTACATATTTTTATATCATAGCCTCTTTAAGCTTATTCTATGAATCAAATTCTCCCGATGTGTTTACGTACCTCTGTAGCTACATTCTAGCATTGCCTATAATTTTACTGATCACTGTATTGACTTTCTCCTTTTGTACTAATAGATCGGTGCTGGTGATAAATTGCTCTACAGCATCAAAGTAATCAAACAATCTGGGTATGCCTCCTAACCCATTGAATTTATTGATTGATCTCAGGTACTCTTTCGCCAGATCATTAAGCTTTGTTGATAATATTGGTAATGGTAATTATGTTTGTATTTGTGACATGTTGCCTTCTGTAGCTGTGTTCTAATTGATTGGCGCACTGGGTAATGCGTTTGTTTTATCGATTTTTGCCATCAATTCACCCAATAAGGTTGCTAGCATATCTAATTTATCTTCCTGATTTCTGATCATTATAGCTATCTGTTCCTGTCGATCGAGGCTAAATCCTATATTGCTCTGATAGTTGCCATTCAATCCTTCGTTATTATTAAGGGTTTGATATCTGTTGTCTGTTTTTGATTTAGACTGCAATCTTATTGATCTTGTTACTGATGACGATGTGTATAGATTGTCCATTTCGTTGTGTCACATTGTTAAATGCTATGTCATTACGTGTTGTTTATTACATTGCTTTATCATGGTGTCATTTGTCATATTGTTTATCGCATTGTTTGATGCATTGTTTATAATGTTAAATAAACGCTTACTGTAATCGCAATTGTAATTGCTATGATTGCATAGATCTCAGATTGTCGAGCTGCAATTCGAGCGGCTCGGGGCTCATAACCTGTTGAAGTTTTGATCTTTAAATATGTGTTTGGGGTAAAGAGCACACTGGCTCATGAAGCCAAATATGCATATATTTATTAATGCTAATATATGATTGGTTGATACAGACAATGATCATCTAAGCCATAATTGAGTGACGTAGCATCAATCGTCGATGAGAGAGAGATATAGTAAGCTAATAATTTCAACATATATTTATTAATAATTTATAATTGATTACTTAATCAAGTTATTTAAATAATAGAGCATTCAAATTATCTAATTAAAAATATTTAAAGTAACTAACTAAACTATACAAAAATTTATATATTTAAATACTTTAAAGACTGATATTTAGCTAAGCTATATTAATAACTAATTTCTCAAACTCTATAAGCTTTTTAAAATTATTCTTAAACCAAAGATATAATTATACCTGCTATCTATAAAGTACAGTTTTAACTAATTTTCATATTAAAGTGTAACTTGAAAATATAGAGTTGAAATACAATATAACTTCAAGCCAATCATGAGGGACTTAGGAAAGAGCTGAAGGTTGGAGGCAAAGTGTGTAGGGTTAGAGATAAGCTTGCTTTGTGATCGGCTTGTGGAAGCAGATGTTCAAAACATTCATGTACAGATAAGAGATATATAATTCCATAACCAGAGATCACGACACACACATCCACCCACCCAACATGCCTACTTACCCACGACTGACTTGAATGATATGCCACACTCCCGATTACGATCCCTGCCTCTTCCTCCTGACGGCCTCTTCCATACCTCGATGAAGCCGGCGAGAGCCGAATACATGCCCTTGTCTTTTGGCGGTCCAGTAGGACCTTGTCTTCGGTAGGGTGAACGACACGCACAATGGCGACAGGGTTTGCAATAATAGGGTAAGGAAGAGGGACATGGATTAATATTACAATGGGTATTTGTTGATATGGCACGACTGGCACCGTACTGGCAGCTTGCATAGTATTTCTCGAGATTATTGCCCGACTTCCCTTATATAAATATCTTCGATTTTACTCAGTATTCTCCCTCTAAAGTCATGAACTATTATGAGGTTATAATGCCTGAATCGCAGATAGTACAGTTGAATTAAACACTTGTGAAGTCTTAAGAATAAGTGAAGTTTACTCTGGTGACTTCTGTTAAATTATTTATTTTGTGTGTTATATCGACACAGCTCCTTCACTACATATATTTGTGTGGCTTAAAAAGGCGTTCATTCTCCTGAATAATAGAGAAAATACTCTTGCAAAAATAAATCAACATTGTGGCGAGAAGCCGATTTTCGATCTTAAGTAACTCCCTTGTCGCAGCCTTTAGCGCCTATTCCAACACTTTTTTGAGAAAAACATTATAATTATTTAAAGTAATATCATCAAATCCACTAGAGTTTGCCTTGAACAGTACAATACAAAGATAAATTTAGAAAATAAGAATAAAACATCTAGTCAATGAATCAGTGAATGGTGCACGATTTCACTTCCCGCCTTTTTGTCAGATTGTTCCCTGCTGCCGCGGCGTGGCCTTGTTGTTTGTGCTGTTCACTATTAAGATTGGCCAAATTACGCCGCACCTTCATTGTGTTCGGGTGCTCTGATCCAAACACCTTCTCCCAGGTCACCAGCGCCCGTTGATACAGCGGCGAGGCCTCGTCGTACTTGCCCTGACTAGAATAAAGCGCGGCCAGATTGTTCAGCGACGCCGCAGTGTCCGGATGCTCTGATCCCAACACCTTCTCCAAGATCACCAGCGCCCGTTGATACAGCGGCGAGGCCTCGTCGTACTTGCCCTGACTCTTATAAAGCGCGGCCAGATTGTCCAGCGACGTCGCGGTGGAAGGGTGCTCTGGCCCATATATTAGCTCCGAAAACCGAACAGAGAGCTGCGCAGAGTCCTCCATGATAAAATACATTCCATTTTCTATAAGATAGCGTATTGCATCATTCAGCAGCCTATCGAGATCTCTTGTCACTGTCAATTGCTGGTCAAGGTCGCTGATGAGTGTGACTAAATGGCAAATATGTAAAAGATATGTATCCATAGTATTTCGAAGGTGACGAGAGTAGTGATCTGAGAAATTGATCTCGCCTCTAATTGCTGTTGGAATGTTTTGCGCCCAGTGCATAATCTGATTATTATTCATTGAGTCATAGATAACCTTCTGAACGAGACGGTGAATTGTCAATAGGTCACCCATCGGACCCTCGTCATTATCTTGGACTTCGTTGTATATCCTCGTTACAAAAGAAAATTTGACAAGTACGGCAACAGTAGTTTCAATATCACCCAAGGACAGTTCAGTATCAAGTTCACCTACTGAAGAACCCAGTGCAAGTTGAAGAGAATGCTGTTGTTTAAAAAAATCCACTGGAATTTTTCTGGCTGGAAGAAGGCGCAAACTTCGAGGATCTGCACTGCAGTGGGGTTTAAAACTTGAATGCGTTCGAAGGAGAGTTGCCAGACAGTTGCAACCGAATGTTTGTAATCCTCGTCGTTGTCACTGTATTTGAATAACTTGATGCGCTTTTCCCTCTCTTGAAGCATACTCAGGTACCGCTGAAGAGGAGTCGCAGTGTTTTTGACATAAGCACTTGCAAGAGCAATTGCAAGTGGCATACAGTCGAGTTTGGAAGTGATCTCCAGAGCGTAACTAAATTTCACACTTTTCTTATCAATCGAATTCATCGAAGAAATGCCGAGTAATAGAAAGAGAGCTTTTTCTTCTTGCATCTTGTCGACATGGATCACTGTTACCTTTTTTGAAGGGATATGTAAACGTGTGGTCAGAATGATGTTGCCTCCTCCAATGCGTGGTAAAAGCTCAAATACTTTTTTATCCATTTCGTCACCATCACAATTATTGAGGAGAAGCAACCATTGTGTTTTCTCCTGAAGCCAAGAGCAAACCCACTCGATTAACTTCTTTTCTGCGTCATCTCCCTTTCTGCTCTCCTCATCAATACCTAATTTGATAGCCAATTTGCGGAACGACTCGACAGCCACGCTCCAGCTATCTACCTCCAGCCAGAAAATAAACTCATACTCGGCACGGTGGAGGTAACAGTATCACAGCATGAGCTGGGTCTTTCCCATTCCTCCCAGTCCTCTGAGCACTAAGATTCGGCATGCACTGAGCGCGGCCTCCATCCTTGCTAGGATACCAAAGCGTTCGACGAAGGCAAAGTTCTCGACAGGGATACCATAGAAGTAAACGGACTCCTTGGTTTGAGCTGTCAGTGATGTAAAATTAAGTGAGTTAGCATATGATTAGAATGATAATAAATAATAATAATAATATACATACTGCTTATCAAAATATTTGTGTATACTTTTCCCCCCCTGTTTTTCACTATTAATGCCACTTGAGTTGTTGAGATTCATCGATCCTCCTTTTAACCAATCCAGCGGCTCTTTCAATATTAGAATGATTTTTACAGTTTCTCGCATCAGCGAAACATTTTCAAGCCAGCGTCCTAACTTTTTTGCGTGCATATTTTTCTCCTTTCTGCCAAGATCCAAAATATCGGTGTGATCGAGAATCAACAAAACAAGTCGCATGGTTTCCGGTTCGGAATTGTTGGATGATGGCTAATCCAAACTCGTCAACATCATTGCCATATTGTTCTGTTAATCGTGCGCAAATATCCTCTGGAAATATAACTTTAACCAGGCGCCGAAAATAGGTTGGCTGACGTTATCTCCTTGTCGAATGCCCAAGCAAAGATCCCACCAGGAAAGAGGTGTGCCATCCTTCTCATCGCCTCTGCAATAAAGGTGAATACGTGTCGAGTTTGTCCTTTGAGCACCATAATTCTCAGATGAGAATACAGTTCGGCAAGCTCCTTCTTGTGTCCGTGAATGACTGGCGTGGTGTGCAGCACCATCAGGTTGTTCTGTGTTTATATCTGGTGCACCTTCATCGCATTGGAATGCACCGTCATTTTCACAAACCGTGGACAGGTAGAGAACCATAGCACCGGCAAAATAATTAGATTGACGGATATCATCTTTGACCAGAAAGGATGCGCGCGCCTGATACATCGCCATCTCAATGGTGGAACCGTTAGCCAGAAATTTGTAAAATTCAAACTCGAACTTGAGGGCGAGGTCGTCTGGGATGGGACAATCTGAGCCAATGGCGTACCGAACACCGTGCTTGACCAAAGTCCTGGCGATGTCACGAGAATCACAGGCGGATAGAAATGCGAGCTTTAGGTTTTTCAACGCACTTACTAGGTGTGATGCGTTAATGTATTCCATCTTCCCAGTTACGCCGTGTTCAA
>RBNK01001386.1:0-15712 GCA_003990785.1 Endogone sp. FLAS-F59071 | reverse complement strand
TGATTGCTTTATCTTCTTGTATTTTATTAATATATACTATTATTGCCTTTCTAAAAGAGATCTTAACTTGAGTGGTTAAGATGATATTATCTTTAATATATAGTATATATTGGGAAAATAGTTTTAGTTCTATAGGTATTCTAGAGTTGTTTATATTTCTTTTAGCCTGTTCACACATTTAATTGTAAATAGCAACTAAACAGCAACCAAACAGTAATACAAACTATTATAAAAGCATAGATGCTAGTATAACAAATGTATTAATAATTGGTTGTTCATTCATTCATATATACTAAGTAAGAATGTTTAGAATTATAGACATGATATCTTCCTTTGTATATCCTTACTATAGCTAAATATACTATACTCTTTAGGTTTTACTATGACTGATATTGAGATATTCTAAGACTTTGTGCAAACTGATTTATTTAGATAGAAATAGAGGGGATATTTATACAAATTTGAAGAACTAAGAATAACTAATAAAGACTTCACTATGAAAATATAATTCAATTATTATGAAGAATACATAATAACTCTAGTGGTAGCATTTTGCTGAAATAATAGGCATTAATCCAAAATAATAGGTGTCAATCCAAAATAATAAGCATCAATGATAGGAGTGAGGTCACAGAACATTTTTGAAAATCAAGGAATTTATACATTGATCATCATACTAGTTATAGACTATGAACTATTATTAGTGAACTAAATATCTATAAGTATAAATACTAGTTTCAAACTATGAATTAAAATTAGCAAACTGAATGATATATCTACAAGTACAAATGTTAGTTATAGACTATAAACTAACTATTTATAAACAGAACAGTTATACAAATAATATTGGAACAGATTATAAAAAAGGTATAAGCATGAATGATTTTATTTTATTACTTGCTATACTAATGTTTTACTATATATTTTTATTTGATATTGCTAGAACTACTTTTTTCTAAATTATTCTAAATGATTCTATTACTTCTTATTATTGTTGTTATTTCTTCCCTCTATTGTTCTAGGTGACACCAAATCTAGCTTCAAGAGTATATTAGGAATCTCCAAAGGTAATTTGCTAACATTATCATTATCAGATTGTTACCAGAGTTCTTGAATTTAAACTTCTGAGCTAAGTCTTGAATCTAGGCTAAAGTGATATAATCTTTGACCTTGTTTACTATCCCAACCCATTTGAGATATATTTTCTTATATTCTTTCTTATTAAAAGTTCACAGATGAGATTTAGGCTATATAATATATTCAAGCTAGATATATAATCAGAAAAGATAAAGATATAATTAGAAAAAAGTTTACAGAACAAGTTTTCATAAATATCAAAATGTTAATAGAAAAATATTTACAAATATAGCAATAACTGTAAGTGTATTATGATTGATATTCTTGCTAGGCTCTACTACTCTGACAAACCATGGTTTCTTGCTAGTAATATAGAGATCATTTGATGTAGTTACTAGTAAAAGGATTTATATACTTTTCTGACTGGTTCTTATCATATAAATCTGTTATCTTGTCTTAAATACTAAATGGTATCTTGATGAAGGTATACTACTTCAGAAGGAACTATTTTCACAGAGAACTTGACATCCTCAAATATGTAATTAAATTTTTTTTTCGAAAACCTTACAAATATAGGAGTGTGATATAGTTATTTAATAGGTAATCTACATAAATAAGTTATAAATGAGTTCATAAACCAGAAAGGGAATTATTAGAACTATTAATAACAAATCAAATTACTATAGCATAAATCTTACTATATTTATTATTCTCATGAAGATCAAAATCCTCTAGAATTTTTCATAATAATACTATTATTTTTATCATTATAATTAGAGAATAGATCTTTGAAAAAAGATGCTAGATAAGCTTTTATATGATAGTTTTCCATTTTGCATTAGAAATCTTGTAGTTTATGTAGAGTTCACTGACTGATAAACTTGAACTAATGATGCAAAATAAGTTTGGAATTGTTAGATATATATGAATTATTAATATAAATAAATTGTATATATAATTAATAAGCAACACAATACAATATACATTTTTTTTCTTTTTGATTTAGCTTTTTTCGAAATTTGCTTTGCAACTTCTATCAAAAGTAATTTTATTTCTTCCTTGTTAACTTTAAGAGTTAGTATGAAATTGCTACTATCAGATTTCTTGTTCATGGGCTTAGACATATTCACATTCTTATTCAAACTAGTGGTAGTCTTAGTGCTCTTATTTGAGTATATTTATAAGCCTAGATATATTCCTCTTTTTGAGCCAGCTATATTGTTATACATTTGTATTACTGTTGCCCCTGTTCTCACTCTCACTTTTACTCTTACTGCTATCACTCTCACTCTCCACATTATTGTTACTATCTGACAAAGTATTGTCCAAGCAATTACTGAATAAATTATACCCAATTCAGCATTTGTCTCTGTTTCTAGAGGGTTTATAGTACCATTGTTGATATTTGTCATCTCTAGAGCCTTTGTTCTGTTATTGGTAATTGTTCTCACTATCTTTATCAGAGACTTTATGATACCTTTAACATTTGGCTAAATTCAGTCTATCTCTATTCTTATTAACAATTTCATAATACCATAGATATTTGATTGTTTTATGCTTTTCAGAGTTCCTGACAATGCTGTGGGATTGTTAGCATTTGTTTAATATATTACAGTCTTCCTCAGAGACTTTATCTTAGCTATCTCTGTCCTTATCCTCATTAAAGATTTTACAGTTTCATAGGCATTTAGTTGTTTTGTATCTGTCAGAGTCCCTGATACCTCTACAAGATTGTTGGAGTTTGTTCAAGATACCACTACAGTCTTTATCAGAAACTTCTTTAATGATTTTGCATTTTTATAGCTATTTGGTTGTTTTGTATCTATTAGAGTCTTTAACATCTCTATAAGATTATTGAGATTTGTTTAAGATGCCACTGTAGTCTTTAGAGACTTCTTTATCTTGAGTCTTAGATATATTTTCTGAGAGCCTAGCTTCATTTATAGATTTCAGTACAAACTTGTTTGTAGACTTCAGTGCAGACTTGTTTATGGACTTTAGTACAAACTTGCTATAGACTTTAGTATAGACTCATTCATGGACTTTAGTACAGATTTCCCAGCCCTGGTCCTGACTATTGGGATATTAGTATCCTTTTGATAGAGTATTAAAGAAGCTTATAAAGAATTTTATTTTTAGATAGTTTTTTTTTTATTTTTGTTTTTTAGATTTTTTTGTTTCTTTTTTTTTGTTATATATAAGACAATAAAAAAATAATCTTTATATACTTGAGATCATTGCTGAAAGTTTGGCTAGTTTGGTGAAGTTGATAAATAAAAAAAATATTGCAGAAAATATTTTACAGAATAAGAAAGCTTAATAAACAAGAAAGTCTAACAAATAAGAAACTTTGACAAATAAATGTGACAAAGAGATATATAAAAACAAATATACCATTTGATTTTGACTGAGCCAATTAAAATTCAAGACATCATGCTCTATTATGCTCTATTTTAGGTATTTGCAATATTTTGGATATTTGTGAATCTTGTTTTCATTTCTTAGAAACCTCTAGTTCAATCTTATGAATACAAAATGACTATGTTTATACCCTTACCTTTTTAGAATATATATGAACACTCCTATTTAGTCTTTCATGTTTGGTGAATAAAACATAAATATTATAGTATTTTGCTAAACAATATCTTCACTTATAGTGTTTGTTTCCTAAACTTTGTAATTAATATGAAGCTTTTTTGTATCTTTTGCAATCAGGGATTCAAATCTACCTTAGGCCTTACTCAACATACCTATAAAAAACATAATATCTATACTTAATATTCATTCAAAAGCTAAAAAGCCAAACCTTCTGTAAATAAGGACATTCCAGTTTATTAAAACTTTGAGGATTTTACAATAATCTATATTGATAAAACAAGATACCAAAACTATAATTTTCAGTTATTACTGTCTACCAACCATACTACACTAGTACATAAGTGACTATCAAGTCTGTATTCTTTAGATATTCAGATTAAATATACATAACTAGTTATCGATAGTAAATTAACTATAACTGATGTTATCTATGAATCAACTACTATTAATAGTAAGCTAACCATAACTAATATTATCTATAAATTAACTACTGTTGATAGTAAACCAACTACTATTGATAGTGAGCTAACTATAACTAATTTTATTATTTATAAACTAACAACTAATAATAAACCAACTGATTATATTATCTACAAATCTAGTAGCATAGTTTTTGATAGTGTAAGAGTAATATATAAAAGATATTGACAAAACACTTATAGAAATATAACAAAATAACCATATCTACTATCAATTGCCAAACTTAGAGGACTTAAAAACCTTATCCTACCTAGCTGCAGCAAAGAAATACTGCAAGAAGATTAACTTCACTCCAACCAAACTATGAACAGATCAAGAATATAGTAGAGAACACAGTTATCAACTGATATAATGAATCACTATAACTACATATTAAAGTGACCCAAGAGAATACTATTGACATAGTAGAACTTGTAAAAAAAAATATCAGTATCTACCAATTTCACAATACTGTTAGACAATTCAGAAGTTACTATCAAATGGGATATGCCTTATAGTTAAAATAAGAAAACTATCAAGAAATAACAAAATGAGAATCTGCTGAAATTCTAGAATTAAACTATTAGGAAAGGTGCATAGCTAAAAGAACCTTCAAGATATTCTAATATTAGTCTTCTACATTGAAACACCTTGGCAGTCTAAGTCTATGTCAATGGGAATACTTATGAAATGAAAAGGAAGAAACCTTATTACTCTACCTTTCAGAAAATTAATAACCATCTAGAAGAAGAAACTAACACTTTTTTATTAAGATCAGATATAGAAGAAGAAATAGGTACCACTGACATCAAAGGTATTGCTGATATTGAAGGCATTACTGATATCAAAGGTATCACCAACATTAAAGACACTGCTAATATTAAAAGTACTGCCAACATCGAAGGTACTGCCAATATCATAGGCACTACCAACACCTACACTACAGACATCATTAACATGTTATTCAACTTCTAAATTAGTAACCAATATTCTGAGTAGTAACCTGGACAGCTACCTATATAGCACCTCGAGAATTTTGTATAAATATCTCTTAATTTTTTATTCAATAAACTTTACTTCTAAAGCTGTGCATACTCAAAGACCTTTTGAGAGCTTAAGATTTTACCCCCTTCTATATATATTAAGAGTGCTAAAAGACTATAAGTCTGAAAATCATAATTAATAATTTTACAAGAAACAAAGTACTTTTGATACCTTAGAAACCTTATGACATACTTGAAGATTCCTAAGTTCAATATGGATTAATATTATTAGATGCTTCCTCACAGGCAGTTTAGAAGAAATCCCCTTACAGATAGTAAGGAAGTACACATATAACATAGTAAGTTTATGGAAAAACTCCAATAAGTACCTGAGTCTGATGCAAATAATCCTCTATATCCTGAAAGTATAAAGGTGAAATTTGGCTTACAGAGCTGTTATTTCGAAATGGGAATATATCTCAAATAACTATAAATAGTCTACTTAGTACTTTTGCAAATGAATGAATTTCAATAGTAGACAGCTTTATTCAATTCATGAACTCTAGAGAAATGATAAAACTATTAGATGTAGCAGTAAAACAAGGAATGGTATATATGCACCAAATCTTTTCATATATATAAGTATAGCTTATAATGAGAAGAGATAGCAATTTCAACCGCAGTAAGCCCCTGAACTTGATGACGATGTCCCCCAAGTTAACAACGATCTACCCCTAGCCCCTGAAAGTAACGAAAGCCCCGAGGACGTTGCTGCACTACAAACGATTCAGACCACCGCTGTGTCTTCTGACTCTCACGAAATTAGCAATTACACTGACCATGAGCATGATCTCAATGTGACACCGGCTGTCACCGACTACCTGGCTGTCACCGACTACTCTGCTGTCGATGACTGCCCTGCAATCAGCGATTTCACCCCAATTTCGGAAATCACAGTCCAATTTGTTCACGAAGACCTTGATTTACAATTCCTTAGCAATTTTTGATGTATTATTATATTTAATATTACCCCTCAAGTTTTTGTATAAATACCCTCTTTATTTTCATTCAATAAATCTTTGCCTGAGCTTGAGCCCAAATACAAAGTCTAAGACCCAAATGAAACCAGTGAAGAAAGTATTTGCTTAGTGATTTTCAAGCCAAGATACATTGAGATACATTGCTTTTGGACATTGACAGATTAACTTGATTGTTGATATACATCCAAGGACTTACCATCCTTTGTGCCTCATAAGACATACATAACTCTTTGAATTTCTAGTATTATTCCCCCACATTTTACCTCATACACTCTCTGATCCCCTACATATACAGAACTTAGCCCAGCTACTGGTTCCCGATTGAGCCCTTTAATCTTCCATATTTTGCCTATCCTAAAGTCTTATCCTCATAATAATGAATACTCATGTTCTACTATTATTTAGCTCTTTTACAGCAAAGTTTTCACTATTATAAACAAGTCTGAGACTTGGACTGAGCTATAGGAGTTGTTTTTTCAGGATCCTCTTGCTGTGATATAAAAATTAATGTTAAATTCTTCTTTCAAGAATGATATAGTTTTCAAAGTAGAGAAATACTTTAGTTTGGAAACTTATCAATACTTAGAGATTCATTGGAGTGATTTTTGGTAAAAGACTCTAATAATAAATAATATTTGCACTTCATTTTTTCAGTTAGTAAATAATAATTAATTATCTATAGATTATTATTAAGTTACTCTTTTTTTTTACAGTTTGTAGATTAAACTTCCTACTAGTATAACTGTAGTCCCAGTATTGCTTGGAATAGATCAGATATATTACAATCTGCTTGAATACACCAAAATGTATTTGATAAACATATTCCTAAAATACATTTCTGGTGATTATATATTTTCTGATCTTTAAGGGAATACCAAAAGAGACTAAGATGGAGATATTTTATAAAGTAAAGGCAATTCTATATTATATATATATAGTATGAGTTCTCAAAGATCTTATTGAAATAGAAAAGAGGTAAGTTTTCAGTTTGTGAACTTTAATTTTCTTTTTTTTTAATAAAATTTATCATTAATTATTAAACATAAATAAATTTTTAATAGTATTACTATATGCAGACCAGATGGTAGACTTTGTAATTATTATCTAGTAGTCATGTCATTTATGGCTGACTATCCAGAAGTATGTTTAATATATCTAGTTTATATAAACTATGCCTGCTTAGTATATATAGCTCCTAAGAATAAATTTTCTTGTCTTAATAAGAAATACTATCTGTAAACAGTCACTGAAATAAAAAAAATGATCACAAGCATATCCAAGAGTATTTCAAAAGCCAATAACCAAAAGGCTGAGAGACTTCTATAGAAATATAGGCTAAAAAGGCAAAAAGTATATATGGTTAGAAATGAAATTTGCTCTGAAAATTTCTATTTGTGAATTTTATTTTCATTTAATTAATTCATCTAGAATGTTTTGTGGGAACTGCCCTTTATGAATGTTTACTCTATAATTACACCTGATATACTTTATTAAATTAAAAATAGTATCTGGGAATATCTTATTAATTTAACTCTAGAAATTATTAGACAAAGTTATAGTTTGTATATAGCAAATCAATTAATACTTGAACTAGATCTTCACATCTATCTTATTCCAAGGTATTTTGAACTTAGAAAATTCAGTAAGAGAATTTCTCATTTATCTCAGATAATAGCAGCTGAATACTAACAATTAATGAGGGTATATTTATTATTATTATAGAAATTAATTAAGAAGTTTATAAATATATTATTAATATTTATCTATTTTTATAGATTTTTATCTTATGTATAAAAGGCTTTTTACCATTGTCTGAGGTTATTAAATATCTTGTATATATCAGAAAACTATTTTCAGTTTATAGTCTATAACTAGTATCCATACTTATAAATTGTTTACAGGCTGTTCACAGGCTGTTCTAGCTAGTTCGTAGTTTGCAATATTGTTCTAGTAGAGTTCTAGAGTAGTTTGTAGCTGTTTGCAGCTATTTGCTAATAATAGTTTATAGTCTATAACTAGTATCTATGTTCATAGCTATTTTGTTTATAGCTCTTAGTAAACTAGTTTACAGCTCTTAGTAAAATAGTTTGTAGATTAATTAACCATTTTTCTAATGTATTTTGTCAAATAGTATTTCTATATCTCTACACTGATTCAGACTGAAAAAATACTCATAGATCAAGATATGCTATTATTTTAGTTTAATAACTGAAAAGAACTATTTGCAGAGATATTATCAAGTTCTCTAAACTTTCCAAAGTTATATTTACTTTAGTATATTTTGGAGTCAACTAAAAGATTTGATATACTAGATAATGCTAACATAGAAATAACTAAACACCAATATTGCATTGAAGTCAAAACACTATATCAGTAAACAAATAAGTAAGACCCTCTCCCCCAAGTGGTCAAGTTTATAAAACATAGAATAGCACTTGAAGATAAGCTTGACCAAATATCAATTAGTAATAATAAGTTTGCAGATACTAAGCCTCTGATTACTAAAAATTACCAATATCTAAACAGTACAATTTCTAAAATTTATATTGATAATGTTGAAATTTAATCTTCAAATGTGTATTTGGAGTAAAGAGTGCACTGGCTCATGAAGCCATTATGTGTGTATTTATTAATGCTAAAATATAATTGGTTGATACAAACAAAGATCGTCTAAGCCACAATTGAGTAATGTACAATCGATCATTAATGGGAGAGAGATATAATAAGCTAATAATTACAACACTCCCCCTGCTTGACATATCTCGATAAAAATAAATAAAAAGATAAAAATAAAATGTTCAACTATACATTACGAATGGCATCCATGAAGTATATTTACTACAAATAACTATTGTGGCAGACTAAAATATATTAACGGCAAAATACTCGGGATTGAGCAAATGCAGAAAATATGTTTTTAGAGGTCTTAGTAGTTTATGTGGTAGTGTCTTAAGAAGGGTAAGTGTCGGTGTAGGTATTAACTAGTAAGAATTTGATCAAATAAAGTATATCTGTTAGAATCTCGAAACTATCTCAATTGCTTACTCCTTGAGTAAGGCTTCAGTATCCCTCAGGTTGTCTGTTGTAAGCTTCCTTAGCTTGTTGCAGTCCGAATTTTATTGATAATTGTGAGAGGGGTATTTATAAGAAATTACAAGGTGCTATATGGGCAGCTACCTAGGTTACTACTTAAATTTCTGATTGGCTCGGCTAAATATAAGGTACAAATTGATTGGCTAAGATATAATGAAATGATATATCAGGTTATAATGTAATTGGATGGCAAAATAATATATCAGATCGAAATACTATTTTAGATTATAGTGTGATTGTGGATCTCAATAACACTTCAGATCTCAATAACACTTCAAGTCTCAGTATTATTGCAGGTCACATGGCTCGTGATCATATGATCAAATTATATATCATCACAAAATGTTCCGTCACACTATATATAAAATACTACTTGAGTGATAAGAATAACATGATAAAGAACATAAAAGTTTTTGAAAAAATTAGTTATGTAAGCCCATTTTTGCAATCAACATTTCAAGTCTGGGTCATGCAAGTGGCTTGGTTAATGCATCAGCGATCATTTCATCTGTTGCCATATAAACAATATCTATCACCTTTGATTCAACTTTCTCTCAAATAAAGTGGTGCTGAATGTCGATATGCTTTGATCGAGCATGATTAATTGGGTTTTTGGCAAGGGCAATTGCTGATTGGTTGTCTTCAAATAAGGTTGTCATACAATTCTACAAATATCCTAGCTCATCCAATAGGGTGCATAGCTAAATGGCTTCTTTCGTCACATATGCTAATGCTATATATTCTGCTTCAGTTGTTGATAGGGCAATGATTGGTTGGCGCTTGCTTGACCAGCTGATGGCTCCTTCTGATAGGTTGAAAATATAGCCCATGGTTGATCATCGTGTATTAATATCTCCTCCCCAGTTAGCATTACTGAAACTGATCAGTCTTAGATCTTGATTGTGTCCAAGGCACAGCTTATAATTGGCTATTCCTTTAATATATCTTAATAATTGTTTGAGGGCATGGTGATGTTCTTACATTGGATTGGCTGAAAATTGACTGATGATGCTAACAGTAGCAGCTAGATTAGGTCTCATCCTGATCATCAGGTACATTATGCTACCGATCATTTGTCTGAATAGATTTTGGTCTGCAGATTTTCCCCCTTCAGCTTTGAGTTGAATGGATAGATCAAGGGGTGTACTGATTGGCTTGGCATCCGTCATGTTAAACCTTATAATAATTTGATTAGCAAAGTGGCTTTGATCAATTGTGATTGTATGTGTTTTTCAATCACGCATGACTCGAATACCCAGAAAATGTTTAATTTTGCCACAGTCCATCATATCAAATGCATTGCTAAGTTCCACCTTGAATTTGTTCATTGTTTCTATCAAATCAGCCAGAATTAGTAGATCATCAACATATATGGCAATAATTATCAGTGATTGATCATCTTGTCTTCTTCTTAGATAAATGCTATGATCTGATTGTAGTCTTGTAAAATTTGATTGGCTGAGGTAGTTGTCGATCTTCTGATTCCACATATAAGGTAATTGCTTTAGTCCATATAATAATCGATTGAGCTTACACACAGCTCTCAGTAATAGCTCCAATTGGTCAATTCCTTCAGGTACCATTATGTAGATCTCCTCATCAAGATCGCTATTCAGGAACGCAGTTTTTACATTCATTTGGTGAATTTCTAAGTTTAGGGTTGTACTGATTGATAAAAGTGCTCTGATTGATGTGAATTTCGCCATGGGAGCAAATGTTTCATTGTAATCAATTTCTTACTGTTGTGAATATTCCTTGGCAACTAATCTCACCTTGTACCTGGCAACTGATCCATCAGTATTGAGCTTCTTTTTAAATACCCATCTACATCCAATCGGCTTGTGTCCCACAGGCACCTCAGGTACAATTGTCTACGTGTCATTATTCTTAAGTGATTTAAGCTCTTGATTGATCACTTCCTTCCAAAGCTTTGCATCAGGCAGGGAAATTGCTTTCTTGTAGGTCATTGGGTCATCAGTCGATTCAATTAAATTAGCTTCTGGCATGCAATCTTGCCAAATTTGTAGAGCTTCAGTATTTATCAATTGTTCGATTGGCTCCTAGGTGTTGTCATCATCATTGTCATAGCCTAGCCATTTAACTAGATATTGCCTTTTTTCATCAATCTTGTATTCTCCAATAATCGCTTTAATGATGTATTCTTGATCTTCTGGGTTGACGATTGTTAGGGATTTTAATATAATAGATTCATCAAATGTGATGTCGCAGCTGATCTCTATCTTCCTATTGGTTGGATCCCAGAGCTTATATACCTTCTTTTCATTATGATAGCCAATCATTTTAAGCTTTTTGGATTGGGGCACCAGTTTTAACCTTTTTCCTTTGTGAATATACATATATGCATCAGCCCATATGATGTATAAGTTACTGATATCAGGCTTGTGACCATGCTATAATTCAAATGATAAAGCACTCTTCTTATTAGCTTGCATTGGTAATTGGTTACATAAATATGTAGCACTTGTGGCAAGTTCAGCCCAAAGTTCGTCAGGTATGCTGGTAGTGATTTTAACAGCCCAGATTGACTCCATCAATATCTGGTTATATCGTTCAGTGACACCATTTTGTTGCAGCATGTCCGGCATTATCATTTCATGATGAATTCCATTTTTGATTAAAAATTCGTACATCTCAGTGTTTACATGCTCTCCCCCTCCATCAGACTGGAGAATCTTCAGTTTTCGGCCCAATTACATTTTGGCGAATGCCTTGAATACCTGGAATCAATCAAATGTATCACTTTTGTTATTAATAAAATATGTTGTGATGTAGTGAGTGATGTTATCAATGAATGTTAATATATATTTCGCCCCATTGACTGATGGCGTGGGCATCGGCCTGCATAGATCTGAGTGCACCCTTCCGATAGGCTCCATTGATTGATTTTTCATATGTCCAAAAGGCTTGCAGTGTGACTTCATGTATTCACACCTGGCACATATTTCGATTTGTCCAGTCAACAGCCGTATATCTCCAAGCCCTGTAACAAATTTGTTGATTGATTGTAGAGTATTTTGGCCTGGATGGCCCAGCTGGTGATGTCATAATGTATAGTCATCAATCTTGGAATTGGTGATGTTTACTTCTAGCTCTAGCTCTGGTGATGTCAATAAATGAAATAGGTTGCCATCAGCTTGTCTGATTTTGATTTCTTCATAATCCATGTCAATTTTAATTACTGATCCGTCACTTTTGAAGGTTATATCATTTCCATCACATATCAACACCCATACAGATATTAAATTTCTGGTGATTTCTGGTATATATAAAATATCCTATAATTTCAGCTTGTTGTCGAGCTCAATTGTCCCAATGTGTGTCACACATAGCTTCTCGTTCCCTGCACACATGACCAAGCTGTCGTACTCAGCCACCATCTCGAAAATCTCCAATTGGTTGAACATATGTTGTGTGGCATCTGAATTGATGATGGTGCCAATTGCCAGATTTGCTTCGGCTCTTGGTTTAGCCTTTTCTTTTTCTGTTTTTACCCAATCATTGAATTTGTTGTATTGAAATATTCTGTGTTCTCCCTTACAGACATAACATTTCCGAGGGTGTCCCTGAAAATTCCTGCCTCGATGGGCTCCACGATCACTGCCTCGGTCGCCTCTGTCATTATGATGATCTCCTCAATTGTTTCTGTTATCGTTGTTGTAGCCTTGGCTTCATTCAGCACTTGCACCTCAATTGCTGCAACTGCTGCCTCGGTAGCCACCTTGGTAGCTGCCTTGATCTGTTACGTGGGCTTTGTCGTGCCTCTGCTTATTATCTAGGTCGAACCTGATGTATACAAGTTGTAAAGCCTCCAGCATTGTTGGCATATTCTCCCATGCAAGTATTAATTCCTGGTATCTAGAGCTTAGACCCTAGAGATATTGTGGTATAGCTTCTGTATTGGTCATATCTTCAATTTGTACCATAATTCGGTTGAATGCATCATTATAATCTTTGATCGATCCTTTTTGCTTCATCATCACAAGCTTATCATGCATTTGTAACAATTGTTCCATTGGTGTGTATTTTTGTATCATAGCCTCTTTAAGCTCATTCCACAAATCAAATTCTCCTGATGTATTCATGTACCTCCATAACCACATTCTAGCATTGCCTGTAATTTTACTGATCACTGTGTTGACTTCCTCCTTTTGTACTAATAGATCGGCACTGGTGATAAATTGCTCTATGGCATCAAAGTAATCAAACAATCTGAGTGTGCCTCCTAACCTATCAAATTTGTTAATCGATCTCAGGTACTCCTTTGCCAGATCATTGAGCTTTGTTGATGTTATTGGTGATGATGATGGTGATTGTGTTTGTATTTGTAGCATGTTGCCTTCTGTAGCTGTATTCTGATTGGTTGGCATGCTGGGTGATGTGTTTGTTTTGTCGATTTTTGCCATCAATTCGCCCAATAGGGTTGTCAGTGTGTCTAATTTATCTTCCTGATTTCTGATCATTGTAGCTATCTGTTCCTGTCGATCGAGGCTAAATCCTATATTGCTCTGATGGTTGCCATCCAATCCTTCATCGTCATTAAGGGTTTGATATCTGTTGTCTGTTTTTGATTTATACTGCAATCTTATCAATCTTATTGCTGACAATGATGATGTGTATAGATTGTCCATTTCATTGTGTCACGTCATTGAATGCTATATCATTACATATTGTTTATCGCGTTACTTTATCATGGTGTCATTTGTTGTGTTGTTTATTACGTTGTTTAATGTATTGTTTATAATGTTAAATAAATGCTTACTATAATCACAGTTGTAATTGCTATGATTGCATAGATCTCAGGTTGTTGAGCTGTAATTCGAGCAGCTCGGGGCTCATAACCTGTTGAAATTTGATCTTCGAATATGTGTTTGGAGTAAAGAGCACACTGGCTCATGAAGCCAATATACGTGTATTTATTAATGCTAAAATATGATTGATTGATATAAACAAAGATTGTCTAAGCCACAATTGAGTAACATACAATTGATTGTTGATGGGAGAGAGATATAATAAGCTAATAATTACAACAGATAAAACTTTAAAAATATTCAATATAAGTAACTTTAAACTTGCTATTCAAACCTTTTTTACAATCTTAGGTTTATTGAAAAAGAATATCATCATCATATAAATAGGAAAAACCTCCTAAAACTTTTAAATTTACTGGTAAGTCTAATAGTAAGTTCATTAGTCTATTTATTCAATCTGCAAACTGTAAATATTTGAAATAAATACAATTTTTTTATTTTAAATAAATTACAGTATATACTTCCCTATCCATTAGAGTCTGTGATCTATATTGCCAAACAGAGTAATCATTAGATACATTTCATCAAATAATTCACTGAAATCTATAGTTCCATGGAACTGCATAATATGATTGAGTTGTTTTATATAATCTTATAGATAAAAATTTCGAAAAGTGGCAAGATATAGATAAATATCTCTTTGCTCAAGTTCAAATGCTGTTCAAGATCAAGTATGAAAAAAACATTCACCATCTAGCATACTTAGAGTGATATAACATTACTGATATTTTTGCACATTCTAAAGCACTTGGTGGAAAAATTAATATAGTTGTCTGAGATCATGAAACAAATATAGCTATAGCTATATGATTCAGAAAGTTTAATATTGTATTAGTAGATACTATTATAAGGGCAGTTCATATGTAACCTTTGTTTCAGAAACAAGATTCAGCATGAAATCTATTAGCAGCTAACTTAGATATATATTCTTTAATTCATACTCAGTTAACAAGTATGTGGACTATGTTTTTTGAGAAGAACTTTTTTAAATAAATCAATAAAACTTTAACTAGTTTGCAAACTATTTTACTAAGAGCTATGAACAGAATATCTCAGAACAACAAAATAAAATATATATAAACTAAATATATTCTAGGCATAAATCTATTAATAAATATAAACTGATAATATATAAACTAAGGCTTTATATAAATAAAATACTATTAGATAAACATATATTGCAGTTATATGAATATGAACAAAGGTGAACTGATATAAACATGAATTAGTTATTATGAATGTAAACTGTTTAGAAATATTTTCCTAATATAAAAGTTATATTCTACTTCAGAGACTTGCCCAGAATGTAAGCACCCTTAGCACCAATATTATTATCTCTATATAAGAATATACACCAGTAAGCTAGATTGAATCATATATATTCAAAACAGCTATATACTGATTTCTGATATATCTTTATGATTCAGCTAGGTAAGAGTCATGTTATACTTCAAAGACTTAGCTAGAGTGCTGGTACCTAAATCCCTAATATTATTCTCTAGTAAATATGTACAGATCAGCTGGATCAATTCACTTATATTTAAAATAATTTTATACTGATTTCTAATATACATTTAAGATTCAGCTGGATAAGGATCATATTCTGTTTTAGAGACTCACTCAAAGTACTGGT